>CAUYOR010034259.1:0-10667 GCA_963573925.1 Callimico goeldii
ACTCTTCAGACAATCAGTGAATAACACACACATGTGGAGTAATAAGGCGTCTGTTTTTTGTGGCCACTCTTTCACAGCCTCACTGAATATTACACACTTGTGGTATAGTCTGGAGTCTATTTCTTATGGCCACTCATTCAGAGCCTCACTGAATAATGCACACCAGGTAAAAGGAGACTATTTCATATGGAAACTCATTCAGAACCTCACTGAATATTAATACCAGGGAATTGTCAGGAGTCTACTTCATATGGCCACTCTTTCACAGCCTCATGGAATAATGCACACCTGTGGAATACTCAGAAGTCTCTTTCATATAGCCACTAATTGAGAGCCTCACTGAATGTACACACCTGGGAAAATAGGATTCTGTTTTATCCCCTCATTCAGAGTCTCACTGAATAATGAACACCTGTGGTATAGTCAGGAGTCTTTTTCATGTGACCTCTCATTTGGAGTGTCACTGAATAATGTGGAGTAGTCAGGAGTCCATTTCATGTAGCCACTTATTCAGAGCCTCAGTGAATAATACACACCTGTGGCATAGTAAGGAATCTAATTAATATGGCCACTTATTTTGAGCCTCACTGAATAATACACACTTGGAGAATAATTTGGAGTCTATTTCTGATGGCCATTCATTCAGAGCCTCAGTGAATAATGCACACCTGTGGAATAGCCAGGAGTCTATTTCATTTGGACACTCATTTATAGCCTCAGTGGATAATACATACCTGTGGAATAGTCAGGAGTCTATTTTATATGGCCACTCGTTCAGAGCCTCAGGAAATAATACACACTTGGGCAATAGTCAAGAGTCTATTTTATATGGCCACTCTTTCAGCGCCTCGCTGAGTGATACACACCTGGGGAATAGTCAGGACAGTTTCATATGAACACTCATTGAGAGCCTCACTGAATAATGCACACCTGTGGAATAGTCAGGAATCTATTTCATTTGGTCACTCTTTCAGAGCCTCAGTGAATTATACACACCTGGGGAAGAGTGAGGAGTCTATTTCATGTGACCATTCATTCAGATCCTCACAGAATAGTTCACATCTGGAGAAATTTCAAGAGTCTAATTGGAATGGCAATGCATTTGGAGACTCTGTGAATAAAATACACCTAGAGAATAGTGAGGAATCTATTCCAAATGGCCACATATTCAGAGCCACAGTGAATAATGCACACCTGGGGAATAATCAGGAGTCTATTGGTTATGCCCACTCATTCAGCCCCTCAGTGATTAATGCACGTCTGTCGAATACTGAGGGGTCTTGTTTTACGTGGTCACTCATTTTGAGCCTCACTGAGTAGTAACACCTGGGAAAAAGTCAGGAGTGTATTTCACACAGCCACCCATTCAGAGGCTTAGTGAATAATTCACACCTGTTGAGTACTCAGGAGTCTTTTTCATATGGCGAACCACTTAGAGCCTAGCTGAATGATACACACCTGGGAAATAGGATTCTGTTTAATATGACCACTCATTATGAGCCTCAGTGAATAATGCATGTCTGTGGAGTACTGAGGAGACTAATTCATATCACCCCCATTCTGAGATTCCCTGAATAATACACACGTGTGGAATAATCAGAAGTCTATTTCATATGGCCATTCATTAGGAACCCCAAGAGATAATACACAACTGGGGAATAGTCAAAATTCTGTTTTTTATGGTCACTCATTTAGGCCTTCATTGAATAATTCACACGTTTGGAATAGTCAGGATTCTCTTTCATATGGCCACTCATTCAGAGCATCAATGAATGATACACACCTCTGGAATAGTCAGGAGTCTATTTCACATTGCCACTCATTCAGAGCCACAGTGAATAATGCACACCTGGGAAGTACTGAGGAATCTATTTCAAATGACCCTTCATTTAGAACCTCGGTGAATAATACACACATGGGGAATATTCAAGGCTCTATATAATATGGGCACTCATTCAGAGCCTCAGTGAATGATACATGCCTGGGGAATAATCAGTATCTTATTCTATATGACCTGTGATTCAGAGCCAAACTGAATAATGCACACCTTGGGAATAGACAGGTTTCTCTTTTATATGGACACTCTTTTAAAGCCTCAGTGAATAGTAAACACCAGGGGAATATTGATTATGTTATTTCATATTGCCACTCATTCAGAGCCCTCTGAGTAGTGCAAGTTTGGGGAATTGTCTGGAGTTTATTTACAGCGTCCTCTCATTCAGAGCCTCATTGAATAATGCATACCTGGAAAAATCTTGGAGTCTCCTTCACATAGCCATTCATTGAGCACATCAGTGAAGAATGAACACTTGTGGAGTAGCCATGTGTCTATTTATTTGGTGACACATTCAGAACATCAGTGAATAATACACACCTGTGGAATAGTCAGGAGTCTATTTCATACGGCCCCTCATTCAGAGCCCCTGTGAATGAAAAACACCTGGAGAATAATCAGGAGTGTATTACATATTGAAACTCATACAGAGCCTTGGTGAATAATGCACACCTGGGGAATAGAAAGAAGTGTATTTCATAAGGACACTCTTTCAGAGCCTCTCTGAGTAATACACACATTGGGTAGAGTCAGGAGTCTATTTCATATGGCCACTCAGTGAGAGCCTCAGGGAGTAGTGCACACCTGGGGAATTGTCAGGAGTCTATTTCATATGGCAACTCATACAGAACCTCAGTGAATAACATACACCTGGGAAATAGTCAGGAGTGTATTTCAGAAGCTCAGTGAATAATACACACCTAGGGAATTGTCAGGAAACAATTTCATCTGGCCTCTCATGCAGAGCTTCACTGAATAATGCACTCCTGTGGAGTAGTCAGCAGCCAAATTGATATAGACATTCATTCAGAGCCTCTCTGAGTAATAAGCTCCATGTGGATATTCAGGAATCTCTTTAATATGGCCACTCAGAGCCTCACTGAATGGTACACACCAGTGGAATCATCATATGGCCACTAATTCAGAATCTTATGGAGTAATGCACACCGTTGAAGAAGTGAGAATTCTCTTTCATATGGCCACTCATTCAGAGCCTCACTGAATGATACACACCTGTGGAATTGTCAAGAGTCTATTTCATATTGCCACTCATTCAGAGTCTCAGAGAATACTGCACACCAGGGGCGTACTGAGGATTCTACTGTAAATAGACACTTGGGGAATAGTCAATGGTCTATTATATATGATCACTCATTCAGAGCCTCACTGAATGATACACACCTGGGGAATAGTCACAATTCTATTTAACATGACCAGTCCTTGAGAGCCAAGCTGAATAATGCACACCTTGGGAACAGTCAGGTGTCACTTTCATAGGGACACTGTTTCGAAGCCTCAGTGAATACTGCACACCTGGAAAATAGTCAGGAGTCTGTTTAACATGACCACTCATTAGGAACCTCAGTGAATAATGCACGTCTGTGGAGTACTGAGGAGACCTAATTCATATCACCCCCGATTCTGAGACTCCCTGAATACTGCACACATGGGGAACAGTCATAAGTTTATTTCATATGGTCACTCAGTAGGATCCCCGCAGAATAATACACAACTGGGGAATAGTTAGGAGTCTATTTTATATGGCCACTCAGAGAATCAGTGAATAAGGCCAACTTGGGGAATACTCAGGAATCTATTTCACATGGCCAATAATTCAGAGCCACAGTGAATAATGCACACCAGGGTAATAGGAGCCTCTTTCACATGGCCACACATTAAGTACCCCACTAAATGATACACACCTGGGGAATCATCAGGATTCTAATCCATACTACCACTCATTCAGAGCCTTATTGAATAATTCACAAGGGAGAAATAGTCAGGAGACTACTTTATATGGCCTCTCATTCAGAGCTTCTGTGCATAATGAACCCCTATGGAGTAGTCAAAACGCTGTATAAGATATCCACAAATTAAGTGCCTCCCTGAATGATACACACCTGGGTGATAGTCAGAAATCCATTTCATATGATCTCTCATTCTGGGCCTCAATAAAGAATACACAACTGGGGGAGTGTCAGGAGTCTATTTGGTATGGACACTCATATAGAACCTCTTTGAATAATGCACATATGGAGAATAATTAGGAGTCTATATCATACGGCTACTCATTCAGACAATCAGTGAATAACACACACATGTGGAGTAATAAGGCATCTGTTTTACATGGCCACTCTTTCACAGCCTCATGGAATAATGCACACCTGCGGAATAGTCAGAAGTCTCTTTCATATGGCCACTCATTGAAAGCCTCACTAAATGTACACACCTGGGGAAATAGGCTTCTGTTTTATCCCCTCATTCAGAAGCTCACTTAATAATGCACACCTGTGGAATAGTCAGGAGTCTTTTTCATGTGGTGTCTCATTCAGAGTGTCACTGAATAATGTGGAGTAGTCAGGAGTTCATTTTTTGTAGCCACATATTCAGAGCCTCAGTGAATAATACACACCTGTGGGATAGTAAGGAATCTAATTAATATGGCCACTTATTCTTAGCCTCACTGAATAAGACACACCTGGAGAAAAATTTGGAGTCTATTTCCAATGGACATTCATTTAGAGCCTCAGCAAATAATGAACACCAGTGGAGTAGCCAGGAGTCTATTTCATTTGTACACTCATTTATAGCCTCAGTGGATAATATGCACCTGTAAAATAGTCAGTAGTCTATTTTATATGGCCACTCATTCAGAGCCTCGGTGAATAATACACATTTGTGGCATAGTCAAGAGTCTATTTTATATGGCCACTCTTTCAGAGCCTCACTGAATGATACACACCTGGGGAATAGTCAGGACACTTTCATATGAACACTCATTGAGAGCCTCACAGAATAATGCACACCTGTCAAAGTCAGGAAACTATCTCATTTTGTCACTCTTTCAGAGCCTCAGTGAATAATACACACCTGGGGAAGAGTGAGGAGTCTATTTCATGTGGCCACTCATTCAGAGCCTCACGAAATAGTGCACACCTGGAGAATTCTCAAGAGTCTGTTTGGAATGGCAATGCATTTGGAAACTGTGAATAACACATACCTAGAGAATACTGAGGAAACTATTCCAAATGTCCACAAAGTCAGAGCCTCAGTTAATAATGCACACCTGGGGAATAATCATAAGTCTATTGCTTATGCCCACTCATTCAGCCCCTCAGTGAATAATGCACATCTGTCAAGTACTGAGGGGTCTGTTTCACATGGCCTCTCATTTTGAGCCTACTGAATAGTACACACCTGGGAAAAAGTCAGGAGTGTATTTCACATGACCACTCATTATGAGCCTCAGTGAATAACACATGTCTGTGGAGTACTGAGGAGATTAATTCATATCGCCCCCCATTCTGAGATTCCCTAAATAATACACACCTGTGGAATAATCAGAAGTCTATTTCATATGACCACCCATTAGGACCCCAAGAAATAATACACAAGTGGGGAATAGTCAGGAATCTATTTCTTATGGTCACTCATTTAGGCCTTCACATAATAATTCACATTTTTGGAAAAGTCAGGATTCTCTTTCATATGGCCACTCATTCAGGGCCTCACTGAATGGTACACACCTGTGGAATAGTCAGGAGTCTATTTCAGATTACCCCCCATTCAGAGCCGCAGTGATTAGTGCACGTCTGGGAAGTACTGAGGTCTCTATTTCAAATGACCCCTCATTCAGTACCTCAGTGAGTAATACACACATGGGGAATATTCAAGGCTGTATAATATGGGCACTCATTCAGAGCCTCAGTGAATGATACGCGCCTGGTGAATAATCATTATCTCATTCCATATGACCTGTGATTTAGATCCAAACTGAATGATGCACATCTTGGGAATAGACAGGTTTCTCTTTCATATGGACACTTTTAGAGCCTCAGTGAATAATAAACACCAGGGGAATATTGATTGTTATTTCATATTGCCACTCATTCAGAGCCCTCTGAATAGTGCAAGTTTGGGGAATTGTCAGGAGCTTATTTACAGTGTCCTCTCAAGCAGAGCCTCATTGAATAATGCATACCTGGAAAAATCTTGGAGTCTCTTTCACATGGCCATTGATTCAGAGCATCAGTGACGAATGCAAACTTGTGGAGTAGCCATGTGTCTATTTTCTTTGGCGACCTATTCAGAACATCAGTGAATAATACACACCTGTGAAATAGTCAGGAGTCTATTTCACATGGCTTCTCATTCAGAGCTCGTGTGAATAAAACACAACTGGAGAATTGTCAGGAGTGTATTTCATATTTAGACTCATTCAGACCCTCGGTGAATAATGCACACCTGGGGAATAGACAGGAGTGTATTTCATATGGACACTCTTTCAGAGCCTCTCTGAATAATACACACATGGGGTAGAGTCAGGAGTCTATTTCGTATGGCAACCCATACAGTACCTCAGTGAATAACACACACCTGGGGAATAGTCAGGAGTTTATTTCAATTGGCCACACATTCAGAAGCTCAGTGAAGCACACCTAGGGAATTGCCAGGAGACAATTTCATCTGGCCTCTCATGCAGAGCTTCACTGAATGATGCACTCCTGTGGAGTAGTCAGCAGCCTAATTGATATAGCCATTCATTCAGAGCCTCTCTGAGTAATAATCTCCTTGGGGGTATTCAGGAATCTCTTTAATATGGCCACTTAGAGCCTCACTGAATGATACACACCTGTGGAATCGTCATATGGCCACTAATTCAGAATCTCATGGAGTAATGCACACCGTGGATAAGTGAGCATTCTCTTTCATATGGCCACTCAATCAGAGCCTCACTGAATGATACACACCTGTGGAATTGTCAAGAGTCTGTTTCATATTGCCACTCATTCAGAGCCTCAGTGAATAATTCACACCTGGGGAGTACTGAGGATTCTATTGTAAATAATAGACACTTGGGGAATAGTCAATGATCTATTCTAAATCGTAACTCATTCAGAGCCTCACTGAATGATGCACACCTGGGGAATCGTCAGGATTTCTTTTTATATAACCAGTCATTGAGAGCCAAGCTGAATAATTCTCACCTTGGGAATAGTCAGATGTCTCTTTCACAGGGACACTGTTTCAGAGCCTCAGTGAATAATGCACACCTGGAGAACTGTCAGGAGAATGGTTAACATGAACACTCATTGCGGGCCTCAGTGAATAAAGCATGTCTGTGGAGTATTGAGGAGACTAATTCATATCACCCCAGATTCTGAGGCTCCCTGAATAATGCACACTTGAGGAACAGTCAGAAGTCTATTTCATATGGTCACTCAGTAGGAACCCCATGGAATAATACACAACTACAGAATAATCAGGAGTCTATTATATGGCCATTCAGAGAATCAGTGAATAATGCAGTCTTGGGAAGTACTCCGGACTCTATTTCACATGGCCAGTAATTCAGAGCAACAGTGAATAATGCAAACCAGGGTAATAGTCAGGAGCCCCTTTCATATGGCCACTCATTCAGTGCCTCATTGAATGATATACACGTGGAGAATAGTCAGGATTCTATTTCCAATGGCCACACATTCAGAGCCTCAGTGAATAATGAGCTCCTGATGAATAGTCAAGAGTCTATTTCCTATTCCCACTCTTTCAGAGTGTCACTGAATAACTCACCCCTGTGGAGTACTGAGAGGTCTCTTTCATATGGCCGCTCATTTTGAGCCTCACTGAATAATACACACCTGGGTAATAGCCAGGAGTTTATTTCTTCAGGCCAATCATTCAGAGGCTCAGTGAATTATACACACCTGGGAAATAGTCATGAGTCTACTTCATATTGCTCCTCATTCAAAGCCTAAGTGAACAATGAACACCCGTTGAGTCCTCAGGAACGTATGTCATATGACCACTCATTCAGCACCTCACTGAATGATACACACATGGGGAAAAGTCGGGATTCTATTTAATATAGACACCCATTTTGAGACTCACTGAATAACCTATACCTGTAGAATAGTGAGGAGTCTATTTCATATCACCCCTCCTTCTGAGTCTCACTGAGTAATACACACCTGGGGAATTGTCAGGAGTCTATCTCATATGGCCTACATTCAGAGCCTCATTGAATAATGCAAACCTGGAGAAAAATTTGGAGTCTCTTTCACACGGCCATTCATTCAGAGCATCGGTGAATAGTGTACACATGTGTAGTAGCCAGGTGTCTATTTCCTTTAGCCACACATTGAGAACCTCAGTGAATCATACACACCTCTAGAATAGACAGGAGTCTATTTCACATGGCCCCTCATTCAGTGCCCGTGTGAATAAAACACACCTGGAAAATAATCAGGAGTCTATTTCACATTGCCTCCCATTCAAATCTTCAGTGAATAATCCACACCTGGGGAATAGACAGCAATCTATTTAATAGGACTATTTTTTCAGAACCGCCATTAATAATGCACACATGGGGGATATTCAGATGTCTATTTCACATGGGCACTGATTCACAGCTTCCATGAATAATGCATACCTGGGGAGTACTCAGCAATCTATTTCATATGGACACTCATTCAGCAACTCAGTGAATAATGCACACCTGGAAAATACTCATGATTCTATTTCTTATGTACACTCATTTAGACATTCACTGAATAATGCACACGTTTGGAATAGTCAGGATTCTCTTTCAAATGTCCACTCATTCATAGTCTCACTGAATGGTACACATCTGTGAAATAGTCAGGAGTCTATTTCATATTTTCACTCATTCAGAGCTGCAGTGAATAATGCACACCTGGGGAATAATCAGGAGTCTGTTTAACATGACCACTCATTCTGAGCCTCAGTGCATAATGCACGTTTGTGGAGTACTGAGGAGACTAATTCATATCACCCCAATTCTGAGATTCCCTGAATAATGCACACATGGGGCACAGTCAGAATTCTATTTCCTATGGTCACTCAATAGGACCCCCACAAAATAATACACAACTAAGGAATAGTCAGGAGTCTATTTTATAAGGCTACTCAGAGAATCACTGAATAATGCAGACTTGGGGAATACTCAGGAGTCTAATTCACATGGCCAATAATTCAGAGCCACAGTGAATAATGCACATCAGGGTATTAGTCAGGAGCCTCTTTTATATTGCCACTCAATCAGTGCCTCACTGAATGATACACATCTGGGTGATAGTCAGGAATCTATTCCATATGACCCCTCATTCTGGGCCTCACTGAAGAATACACACCTGGGGGAGTGTCAGGAGTCTATTTGGTATGGACACCCATACAGAACCTCTTTGAATAATGCACACATAGAGAATAATTAGGAGTCTATGTCACAGGGCTACTCATTCAGACAATCAGTGAATTATGCACATAGGTGGAGTAATAAGGAGTCTGTTTCATATGGCCACTCTTTCACAGCCTCACTGAGTATTACACACTTGTGATACAGTCTGGAGTCTATTTCTTATGGCCACTCACTCAGAGCCTCACTGAATAATGCACACCAGGTAAAAGGAGACTATTTCATATGGAAACTCATTCAGAACCTCACTGAATATTACATACCTGGGGAACTGTCAGGTGTCTAGCTCATATGGCCACTGTTTCACAACCTCACAGAATAATGCACACCTGTGGAATACTCAGAAGTCTCTTTAATATGGCCACTCATTGAGAGCCCCACTAAATGTACACACCTGGGGAAATAGGATTATGTTTTATCCCCTCATTGAGATTCTCACTGAATAATGCTCACAAGTGAAAAAGGAGTCTTTTCCATGGGGCTTCTCATTCGAAGTGTCACTGAATAATGTGGAGTAGTCAGGAGTCTATTTCAGGTAGCCACATATTCAGAGCCTCCGTGAATAATGCACACCTGTTGGATAGTAAGGAATCTAATTAATATGGCCACTTATTCTGAGTCTCACTGAATAATACAAACCTGGGGGATAATTTGGAGTCTATTTCCGATAGATGGTCATTCAGAGCCTCAGTGAATAATGAACACCTGTGGAATAGCCAGGAGTCTATTTCATTTGGACACTCATTTATAGTCTCAGTGGATAGTATGCATCTGTGAAATAGTCAGGAGTCTATTTCATATGGCCACTCATTTAGAGCTTCAGTGAATAATACACACTTGGGGAATAATCAAGAATCTATTTTATATGGCCACTCAGCGCTTCACTGAGTGATACACACCTGGGGAATAGTCAGGACAGTTTCATATGAACACTCATTGAGAGCCCCACTGAATAATGCATACCTGTGGTATTCCACACCTGTGGTATTCCTCATTGAGAGCCTCACTAAATGTACACACTTGGGGAAATAGTCAGGAATTTATTTCATTTGGTCACTCTTTCAGAGCCTCAGTGAATTATACACACCTGGGAAACAGTGAGGAGTCTATTTCATGTGGCCACTCATTCAGAGCCTCATGGAATAGTGCACACCTGGAGAATTCTCAAGAGTCTGTTTGGAATGGCAATGCATTCAGCGACTCTGTGAATAACACACACCTAGGGAATAGTGAGGAATCTATTCCAAATGGCCACATATTCAGAGCCTCAGTGAATAATGCACACCTGGGAATAATCAGGAGTCTATTGGTTATGCCCATTCATTCAGCCCCTCAGTGAATAATGCAGGTCTGTCAAGTACTGAGGGGTCCGTTTCATGTGGCCACTCATTTCGAGCC
>CAUYOR010034263.1:0-24369 GCA_963573925.1 Callimico goeldii
ACGGAGTTTCGCTCTTGTTACCCAGGCTGGAGTGCAATGGCGCGATCTCAGCTCACCGCAACCTCCGCCTCCTGGGTTCAGGCAATTCTCCTGCCTCAGGAGGAGGCAAATCTCCTGAGTAGCTGGGATTACTGGCAGGCACCACCATGCCCAGCTAAATTTTTTTTGTATTTTTAGTAGAGATGGGGTTTCACCATGTTGACCAGGATGGTCTCGATCTCTTGACCTCGTGATCCACCCGCCTCTGCCTCCCAAAGTTTGTTTTTATCTTATGTGATTCATTTACAACTTGATATCAGTCAGTAGTTGGCTTACCATGCCTGGATAGGGCATCCTTGCCTGAATAGAGTCTAAACCGTGTAAATAAACATCATAAATCAAACATATGAGGTTATTTCTATTCAAACATATAATTGTACAAAAAGCAAATACATTTTTTTCCTGTAAAAGTGCAGTGTAGTTGCCTTTTATGTGTCTTTGACTTACCTAAATTTTCATTTCTACAAAATAAAAGTCTGTATTGGTAAATTTAAAAATAATGTTAATTTGAAAATGACAGTGAATTATAATTGTGTTTGTACTGTTGTCTATGGTGGCACCATCGTGTCAAACAGAAATACCAGCTCTGCTCTAAGGAAATAAACCTTGGACTTCTCAAGTGTTTATTATGCAAGAGTTTCAGAGATGTATGTATTGCATAAAGTGTGGTGAATGTGACCAACTTGTAATCATATGATCATTGTGAAATATTCAGACAATTCAAACATATAAAAAAGAGAAAGTAAAAACCATCTGCTAAGCCATTAAGAAATACAATTACTGTCCCTAATAATTGTTTTGAAACTTGCTAAAAGAGTTAAGCAAAATATTGATATACTTTGCCTTATGATACAAAATTATAGCAAGATTAGAAGAAATACTGACATCCGTTAAGCAATTTACACTTAGATACTAATGCCCCATCACTATTGCTTATTTTGATTTATTTCCATCCTCACTCCCACTGTTAGATTTGAATAAAACACAACTCCCTGGATGCCTTCAGCCACAGAGCAGTCCTCAATTCCTTCATTCTCAATACAAAGTCTTTTCTGCTCTGCTTCCAAAACACACCACCGCTTCTCCCGCATTACTCCATTTCTGCTTCCATTGTTCCTGCCATTCCTTTTATCCAGAATGCTTTTCTTTCATTTCTTTATGTGGTTTACTTGCACTAGTTCTTCAAGATCCAGCAAAGTGTTCACATCTTTAAGGAGGACTTCTGTGACCCCCATCGTACGCTCAAGTCTGGGTTAAGTGCACATCTCTCTGCTGTCAGTTTCTTGTGCACTTCTGTTTCTCAGCACTCACTCAATACTGTATTGTCATACTTAATTACCTTCCTGTCTTCAGTCATTAGACTGTGAAATCTTCCTAGGAAGGAACTCTGTGTTTCCACTCTTGTTTATTATATCTTGTTTATTACCTTGTTTATCATATGTTGTTTATTATCTTTGACTCAACTTATCAGTTATTGGAATATAGTTGAGAAAAAGGGCCAGAGAATTTCAATTCAGCATCATAGAGTTCTGAGGCAGAAAATAGTGTATAATGAAGAGTCTCAGGCTCAGAAATCTATTTTGAGCTTTTCCTTTTGTACCTTCTGAAAAAGTTTTAGTATTTGGTTGGTTGTCGATGATCCTACGTAAGGCAGGGATCACATAAGAGGGAATAGGTTTGCAGAGACTGAAAATAAACATAGCTAATATTGAACCCATTCCTTTCTTCCTTTTTTTTTCTTTTTTTTTTTGAGATGGAGTTTCACTCTTGTCTCCCAGGCTGGTTTGCAATGACATAATCTTGGCTCACTGTAACTTCCGCCTTCCGGGTTCAAGCGATTCTCCTGCCTCAGTCTCCTGAGTAGCTGGAATTACAGGCACGTGCCACCACGCCCAGCTAATTTTTGCATTTTAAGTAGGGACCGGATTTCTCTGTGTTGGCCAGGATGGTGTTGAATTCCTGACTTCAGGTGATCTACCTACCTCGGCCTCCCAAAGTGCTGGGATTACAGGCATGAGCCACCACGCCCAGCTTGAACCCATTTTTAATCTTCCAGCTGGGTGATTCTCTGCAAATTACATGAAAGCAAGACTAACTGTTTTAAAATTACTATCCCAATAGTTGGTGTCTAGATCATGCAATACCTAGTTGCTTTTTCTCCAGGCAGATGAAAATGTGTGATGGCAATGGTAAGTTATAACCATGAAGTGTGAGCTTTTGCTTATTTCATTCACTAGCAATTTTCTGACTCTTCTTAAAGTTTGGGTCCGTGTTAGGCCTACTCGTCTTCATCCTTCCTATTTCTCCAGACATAGGAATGTGGTAGGGTGTGTTAGGCAGTGGTTTACAGTCAAACAGAATTGGTCAGATCTCTTAGAGAATATGTTTTTCTGAGATTCTAGCTGCAGAAAGAACATTAAATCCACATGTGTTGTTTTCTCTGGTTGCTATTGACATTCAGCAGTCAACATCTGGTCTATTTTTAGTTTTTAAATTTTTTCTTTCTTTTGGTTTCAATGTGGCTTTTTTAGTTTTCTGAATTTACCCCAGATGCAAAGACTGTCTAAATGCTAACCTTTTCTCCAGGGCTCTATTTTGTAGTGTTGATGACTCAACAAATGATTATTATCACTTTCCTCTGTAAAACGAAGGATGCCAATCCTTGTGTTCTTTTATGAATTTCTAGAGATGAATTGATTGCCTAAAACAAAATGCTTAAAATTTAATTTTATATTTTTCTAATGAATTAAAGGGGTATTTTAAAAAATAATTGAAAAAACCTGGCTTAATGAATCAGAACAATAATATATTCCTCATCTTGGCTCAGAATGAATTGGCTTGATTTTGCAAAGGTCAAGGGATTTGTTTTCTGCCAATGCTGAGTTCATTCACCTTCTTAATCTTGTTTTGAAATATGCAATATTATGTGTAGAATAGAGACTGGGGATCTCAGAACATCCCTTTCAGGTTTTTTGGTTTGTTTTGAGACAGAATTCCACTCTTTTATCCAGGCTGGAGTGCAGTGGCATAATCTTGGCTCACAGCAACCTCCGCCTTCCAGGTTCAAGTGATTCTCCTATCTCAGCCTCCCTAGCAGCTAGGATTATAGACACACAACACCACGCCTGGCTAATTTTTGTATTTTTAGTAGAGACAGGGTTTCACCATATTGGCCAGGCTGGTCTTGAACTCCTGAACTCAAGTCATCCACCCTCCTTAGCCTCCCAAAGTGCTGGGATTACAGGCATGAGCCACCATGCCAGGTCCTTGGAGTTTTAAATAAAAAGAATTAAAGATTCATATTAAGACTTGCCTTGGAGTGACTCATAGATTCAATAGTCATCACCTTCTTTGGGTGGGGGAAATTAGAGGCTCTGACTAACCAAGTTTCAGTTCAAAAGAACCAACATTTACTGTTTAACCTCAAGCCATGTGAACTTCTTGAATCTCAGCCAATTTTATCTTATTATTGGAAAGTACCAGGACCACCATTATATATCATCTGTTATAATATATCCAATTATAACAGATGATAATTTGCCTTTAAAGAAAAAAGATTTATTAAATAAATATTGATTTCCAGGAGAAAAGATCAAGGCACAGATGTCCACGCCCAATAACTAGCTAATCTACTTTAAATGCCAAAGATGAATACAAAAAAAAAAAGAAAGAAAGAAAAGAAACTATGACTTTTATCTGCAATTTGACAGGTATATGAAACACTTTGACCAAATTTTAGTTGCCTGGAGCTTAGGTTCCAAATGCTTACTTCTTTGGTTTTAAGTATTTAGTGAACTTTTAATTAAAATATTTGAATATAAAGTGCTAGTTAAGTAATTTTTTAGTGTTCTCATTCCCCTTTCCCTAAGACTGATGACTGAGAAAATACAGTCATTGTCACTCAAATATTATTTGAAGCTAGTTGCCTTCTTGACATCAAAAGGAGCATCAACACTGACTATTCACACTATTTTCTTGTCATTTTTTCTTAAGAACATTTAGTCTGAGAAGGCGTAAGGGGAGATGTAAGGTGATCTGTAGAGTGTTTGTATTTCAAGTTGATGTGTAATCTTTTCAGATGTTTGAATGTTCATATGTAAATAAATCATCCTCTGAATACATTTACTAGTTTATAGCAGGATATTTTAGGATTTTCTTCTATGAAGCTGATTTGTGTATGCAGTGTTGTGAAATTGTTATTAATATACTAATGAGTAAGACCTAGTATGTATTGACTGATTGCTCCTATTGGTAAGTTTCATATTTGGGGAAAATAGAGTCATGTGAAATATGTTTTGATAATAAGGTTTTTCTCAGAAAATTAAAAGAACGTTATGCAAAGATTTACTTACAAAATACCTTATTATCCAGAAGTCAGTTCTATAAAAACTACAGAGATATGAAAGTTATTCCCCTTACTCCCTAATAATGAAGGACTCCTCAGTAACTATGTGGTTGGTTATCTTTTTAAAGGGTTGAGTGGCAAGAATTGTCACCAAATGTTGACTTTATTTTCCTCACTTTGCTTTACCAAGGATAAGATGCATTTTAAAACAAACACTATTCAAGATTTGAGACAGAGTAAAATCAGTAAGCCAGGTCTTCCAAATTATGTTCTCTCTGTGAAAATATAGAGTCAAAGGATCCCTGGCCCCGTGTTTTCATGAGTCATAGGATTTCTATGTTGAAAAATAAAAGATGAATAAACATAATCTGAGAAAAATAAAAAGAACCCCTTCAATATAATATTATGTCATAACCAGGTTCTCTATTTTTTATATGTGTGTGTGTGTGTATGTGTTTATACGGAAAATTTTTCAAAAAATTATTTTTTCTCATCTTCCGAGCTTCTTGGGTTTGAAAAAAATCAGATTATAGGAAGTAGCTAGCAAGTTAGGCATTAGAAACCAAAGGCCGCCAGTGCCAGACCAGGCATGGTGGCTCATGCCTGTAATCCCAGCACTTTGGGTGAAAGTGAGAGGATGACTTGAGGCCAGGAATTTGAGACCAGCCTGGGCAACACAGCAAGACCTTGTATCTATACAATATTAAATAAAAAATATTTCCAGGTGTAGTGGTGCACACCTGTAGTGCTAGTTACTCAGGACACTGAAGCAGAATTGTTTCAGGAGTTTGTGGCTGCAGTAAGCTATGGTCATGCCATTGCACTCCAGCCTGGTTGACAGAGCAAAACCCTATCTCTTAATTAAATAATAAAAACAAAAATCAAAGCCTGCTAGATGATGCCTATGATTTCAATGAAAATGACAAAAGTAATAACCTTAATGATGCAGAAACAATATGGTCTTGGCTTACCAAGTGTTCTTATATCCACTTTGTTTTAAGAGAGCAAATTCTTATGAATGAATCCAGATGACTATTCCAGTTGCTTTTCCAGCATATGATATCCTGCTTTCTAGTTGGTGACAAATATTTCACCCCTTGAGATGGATTTTGAAATTCTTTCCCATGGTTGGGCTCAGTGGCTCACACCTGTAATCCCAGCACTTTGGGAGGCTGAGGCAGGCAGATTGCCTGAGGTCAGGAGATTGAGACCAGCCTGGGCAAAACGGTGAAATCCCATCTCTACTAAAACACAAAAAATTAGCTGGGTGTGGTGGCGTGAGCTTGTAGTCCCAGCTACTTGGGAGGCAGAGGCAGAATTGCAAGACTCTGTCTTAAAATTATTGTTTCTCTCTCTGGATCAGAGCACAAATAAATGGAATAGTATTTTAAAAATATCTTGGTTTTCTTTCTTGTCTATTTACACAAACCTGCTTTCAACCTCATGATTGTTTCTTCCAAGTGAGATCTGATTGGCAAGGCCGCAGACTAAGCCAGTCAGTCTCCTCCTTTGAGACTCTCATGTTTTAGTTAGAGAATATCACAAAAAGATGTGAGCCACCTTAGGATCACTTTGTCCAACCCCTCATTTGTGAGATAATGAAACAGGAGCAGACAGGTGAAGGGCTGCTCTACTTTGTTCAAGGTAACATGGCTAGGTAGTAACAGGTTTGGTTTAGGTGGAGCAGAGGGGCTCTTTCTTATGCATTCTTTGGGTTGTGCAGCTTCTTCCTTTTTTTTAACTGTTTGTTATGCAAATGTTAATTTAAAGTGGCCATTTTTTTCCTTTTCTAACTGGATAATATAAACATGATCTGTTAGGCTGATATCATTGGCGTGTTGGCTGCCTGTCACCTACACTCCCTTCCTTTCTTGGGCAAGGAATGGGATAAGGAATTATCCATTACTTTCGGTGTCCAAAAGTAAGAAATGACAAACACTTGCTTTTGCACATTTTGCAGTATCTAGGAAAAAGGCATATAACCTGCCAGGAGCAAGTGATGCAAAGATACAGGGACAGAGGAGATTTTGTCCTAGTGCAGGTAGCAGAGACAAGAGTTCCAGTGTCTGAACAGTGCTGGAGACAGTGCTAATGACAGGAAATGTCCAGGATTGGTAGGGGCATTATCTGATATTCTGCAGTGTGGCCATATTGACCAGCCCAATGTTTCCTGAGAAATAATTTTGGCTGTGTTCCTCGTGCCCAGCCTTTCTGGGTTCCTTCTCATTTTCTGAGCCTAACATTCCAGCTATTATGGAAATTCTGTGAGTGTACAATAAACTTTGACAATTTTTGGATTTAACTCATCTGAAGTTAGTTTTGGTTATACTCAATGAAAAATTTTGGTAGAGGTTACATGGCTCAAATAAAATAGACTTCACTTTCTGGGTCTGGGAATAACCAGTGAACATCTTTCTGAGCATCAGTTTCTCATGCATAAAATTTAGAAAGGAAAACCTGAAGGAGGTTGGCTGAATCACTTCTTTGCTTCGCAGAGTCAGATTCTGTAAGAATATGTTGGACACGGAAGAATTTGCCCTGCTCTCTTCTCCTCAAGCCCCCAAAATATTTGTCTTCCAATAAAATATAAGGAGAAAAAAGAGACAATGAAAGCAGAACAGGAAAAAAGAGAAGGCCATACAAATCTTTGCTTTGTTTTGATAGAAACCCATGAAATACAGCAAGTTGGTTTCAATGTTCTAAAGCTTTGCACAATTAGTTAATCTTAATCACTGCCTACGGAATTCAAGCATGGACAATTCCAAATTTTTACACAATCTCATTCATTAAAATAAAGGCGGAAGCCAGGCGTAGGTAGAGTGACAGTTTTATGAAACACGAGTCTTGTAATTTTCCAACATCTGTGGGGAGTTAAAAAACAATCACTAGGATCCCTTCAGTTGCTCCGAAGCTGGTAATACATGAGTCATGTTTAGGTGCTTTCTGGGCCCTCCCAAATCATCAGACAGATCTTCAAATGTGTTTGCAGTAAGAGCCACACCTCTTTTTTTCTGGGCATGGAAAAACTGTGTAAAATAGACTCTCAAAGAAGCCAACATCGTAACCAACAGGCACATACTTTATTTTTAGAGACTGGGTTACCATTAGCACATATTTGGACATTTTTTAGTCTGACTCAAATACACAAAAAACACTTTCCTAATCATTTATGGAACAAGTTCTTGGTCTCCACCCTATCCAGAATATAAAATGTAAAGATTCTAATAATAGGGGTACACTTCATAAATGTATTGATGGGTGTTTCTCTTTCAACACGATTAATTTGCACTAAGCAGTATCTAGTTAATGAGGTCTTAAATTGACAGAATAAATAGGTGTGCTCTGCTCTAACTTCAACATGAGGTCATGGCAGGCATGGCTCTTTTCTGCTACCTAAGTTTACTTTCAACTATTTTCCTACCCAGTCAAGTGTCCCTTTAGTGAGAATGAACCTCCAGCTGTCTGTTTCCTCCTGAAGAGGTCAGCTGTCTTGCTGCACTCATGATTCCTTCTTTGTTGGAAGCTGACTCTATACAATTAAAGAACTGCTGGCAAACAACTGCAATTAAGAAATTTAAGCTTGAGAATATTAGGATGAGGCAGTTTAATGCCTCGTTACCTTTGAGTATTTTTGGAAGGCATGAGGTACTTTTTGTTTCTGGTTAAAACTGAAGGAAACATTGTAAGTCCAGTCTTCCACATAATAAAGAAAGGCTGTATATTTGGACAGACTTTATTCTTAGTAGTTACTCATTTAGATTTTTACTTTTAAAATTCTTCTAATAGGGAAAAAATACTTTCATTGAACTTTTCAAACTAAGATGTAAAATGGCCATGTCCCTGAGAGGTGATATATTTATTTAAATTTGACTGATATTATTTTCTGAAGGTGGGTTAGGATAAACAGAAAAGAGGTTTAAAAAAAAAACTTTAAGACAAGAGTTAAAAAGCAAATCTCAGGAGTCTGACAGGAAGCATGATTCATTCACAAAAACCATGGGGCAAACAGCTCTTCCAGGAGGGAGCTGGGAGCTGCCTTGAGGCTTATCCACTAGGCACACAGAGGCTGGAGAGTAGCTTTTGTTTTAATGGGAGTTTCTTGGTCAGGGCTAGCTTGACATCCAAAGAATACATCACGGAAATCTTGGCAAATAGAAATTCCAGTAGGACTTCTGTTTATGATCCCTGCTTACTTCTGGTATGTGAATTACTCGAGAGTAGGGCATAGCACTGTGTTATTCACTACTAGATCCCTAGTACCTGAAAAGGACTTAATATTTGTTATAGGAAGGAAGGGAGGGAGAGAAGGAATCAGGAAGGGATGGAGGGAAGAGAAAATGAACTGTGTTCCATTGAGATCCCTCCAGGGGAAGAAAATCTGGGGTGTGTGGTTTTCAGTAGTTCAGTGAGCACATAGCTGTCTTTACACCTCCACCTGCGGCATGTACAGATTCGTGACACCCCAAGGGCGTGCGGTTATAAGATTGCCGAAGCAACATCCTCTAGGTTGACAGTTTATCCCAACATGCTCACTCTCTCCAAAACTCTCTCTGACTTTTAATTTACCTACCACTACTTAGTGGCTCCTGCTTGGATTACTTCAATATTTCTGCATCTCCCATCTTGCTGTCCTTTGATTTGCATTTGGCTGCTAGTTCTCAACTGAGGTCCTATCTTTATTTCTGAGATTTACCACAGGGCCTACAACTGACCTCTAACCACCAAGTCTGCACAAAATCTGTGACTACCCAGGTGTTTCAGGTTGGGCAGCAAACATTTATTCTCAAGTGTTCCCCAACTCTGGTCACTCCCTGACCTCGTCGAGTCTCGTGTTCACAATGTAGTCGAAACCTGTGGGTGAGATTGATCTCCAGAGGAAAGAACTAAAGGATTCACCTATGAGGAGCTATAAAAAGCAGAGACTGACTAAAGGAGAAGAGAGTGAAAAGAAGGATTCCTGGAATCTGGGAGCACAGAATGCTCCCAGATGGGAGTGAAAAAGCTCTATATACTTTAAAGTCTGACTGGATTTGTCCTGTCCCGAATGCTGACTGTACCAGCCTGCAATACATTTAGAGAGATGCACGACTGTGCAAACAAAGCAAATTGCAAACCAGTTTTAGTAATTTCTCAATGAAGGGATTACCCTGTAATTCTCTGTGAACCTCCTATTTTGCAAACCCAAAGGAGAAATAGTTTGTTCTAGACACATCTATTATTGCTTGTCCCCACCTCCGCTAGCAATAAGGAAAGCTGCCCTTGCCTTCAAGTCCCTGCTGAGCACACACAACCATGCTCAACGTCCTCATCCATTAAATACGGTCAAAAGAGTGTCTGCCTCATAAATTGTAATTGGGATTAAATGAATCACGTCTAGAGCGTTTAGGAGATTGTCAGTTACATAGTCAGCATCTAAGAAGCGTTAGCAATGATATTGACAGTAATGATAAGAGATGACATGATGGTGGTTGTGATGGTATTAACACATTATTGGCTGTGACTGAGTGAACAAGGAATGCGTTTCTCCAAAGGGTACCAATGCAGAAGCTGCATGTTGTCTTACAATTCCTGTGACTGGTTGCAAAAAATGAACTAGGCCAGCGTCCTCTCAAAAAACCAACAAATGGTGGCCAATAAAAGTCATAGGCTGGAATGGACATCGTATGGCATTGCGAAGGTTAAAATTGGGAGGCAAAAAGTAATTGAAAGAAGAGTGAATAAAAAAGAAGAGACATTGTTAAAAAAAAAAAAAAGAAAGAAAGTAAAGAAAAGAAATCACTAAGAAACAGACACTTAGTAAGAGAGCCCAGAATACCCAGCCAGCCCCTGCCTCTCTTTTAATTCTGAATTCCCATGATCAGTTTATTCAAGGTCTCCTAGATTCCAACCATAACACTCAGCTTTTAGTTTTAAGTTCATCTGGGCTTGAGCATTCTTTGTTTCTTGAGCCTAAAGAATCCTGACTAGATTTTAAAAATACTTTTTATAGCACAATTAATCATACTATGAAAATGAGTCAGGTATCATCTGGCTGCAAGACTTCCTCTCAACTACGGTTTACAAATTTTAAAGTGTACCAATTATTACAAACACTGCTGAACAGATTTAGCTCTGTATGAACATTGGAACTTCCATGGACAGGCTGTCCTGTGCATCTCCATTCTCTAGGCCATTATAAAGAGATTCCTAAATGTCAGTGGTATGAGCCAGTAACTGAAGTAGCAGAGGAAGGTGTCAAAGAGTGCAAACTCAAATGTCTATAGGGAAACTTCATGCATATATTGGGTGTAATATAATAGAGAGTTGTAGAAATTTTACCAAAATAAAGAGGTCTGCCATCCTGGACCCCTCCCCAAGACAGAAATTTCTCTTAAGATCAGGCTTCTGCTGATGGGTGGAAATCAATGTTCCCAGTTAAACAAAAGCCAGAAATGTTGATTTTTAAAGTTTAAAGTCTTTTGATTTTTAAATGTTAAAAACTAATTTAATTTTTTAAAACAGATCTTACCCAAAAAATGTTTCTATAGAACAAACTTTATCTGAGGCTGCCAGTTTCTGCCCTCTGAAATAATAGGATGGGAAATAGTCTATGGTAAAGAACCAGATAGCATACAACTTGTCATATTTCCTAAGTCCTCATTCTACTCTGGTTATACTGTAAAAAGACAAGAGAGAGGAGACGTTGAGACCTTTTGTTAGAGGGAAATAAAAAATGCACATCAATGTTTAACCAAAAGATTCAAAAAAGACAACATTATTATCACAAAATTGTGGGTCCTGGTGATTAACAATGCATACATATATTGGAATAAAGTCCTGTGGAGTCCTCCAGGACACTTGTACGTCGTTTTGCAGTTGTCCTCCCCATCATTTACATTTCATCAACAATATCTAGGAAATCATAATATGTAGGTAATTTTCAAAACTTAAAAAAAAATGTCTAATGGATTAGGATTAAACCCTTGGCTTTGGAGTTGTAATTAAGCATACTCTCTGATGATAGAAAGAAAGTAGCTTAAGTGAGGTACATGTATATTTTAATAGTCCTAGAATAATGTTTTCTAGGTGTTATTTTTTTAAAAAAAAATTCATGGCTAATCTAATTAATTGAAATAGGATTGACTAGATTTGGTTTGGTTTTGATGAAGCGAAAAACGTTCTTTAAAGAGCAACTTCACATGATACAGGATACAGCTTTCAAATCATATTCCGGCGACAGTCTTCTTTGTATCTACTGCAATTGTCCTAATTTATTTCCTAAGGATTACTTAGACACCACTGTGAAATGTCAATCTATTACATTCTATCTTTCGCTCTAAGTTCTTCAAATCTAAAGCAAAGTGTTTTTAGTGGGGAGATTACTTTCCTTCCACATCCTCTGACTCAAAACTTGTGCATCTAATGCTAGAGACAAAAAGATGAGAGATTCACTTATTGCTGTTTAAGAACTGTGGATTTAGTATGAAAAAGTACCTACTAATTCTGGTGTTAGCCCCACCATCTAAAAAGCTTAAAAGTCATCACTATCCTTAAATAGCAAAAAGCCGAACAAACTGAGAATCAACAACTATTCTTAGACCTATAAAAGAACTATGGTTGCAGAGTAAAGTGCCACTGAAATCTGGACAGGCAGTGGTAGGAAAATAATGGCTGAAGAGAAACCCAAGTCGTAATCCTTGGATCCTATGAATACGCTATATGACAAAGTGAAGAGGAATTAAGGTAGTCGATGGAATTGTGGTTGCTAATCAACTGGTTTAAAGAGGAAGATTATCCTGGATTATTAGTTGGACCCAATATAATTATGAGTCTTCAAATTTGGAAAACGGCAGCAGAAGAGAGCTATTGTGATAGTAGTTTCAAAAGTCCTTGGCCTTATGTTGATGAACGGAAAACATAAGGAAATGAATTCCGCCCTAGAGCATCCAGAAGGAACTTAGCCCTGCTGATTCATTGATTTTAGCCTGGTGTAAACGATTTCAGACTTCTGACTTCCAGAACTTTAAGATAATATATTTGTATTGTTTTAAGACACCAAGCTGGTGGCAATTTGCTATAGTGGCAGTAGGAAAATAATACACAGGTGAATCCAGAGAATCGCAGTGGAGCAACTTATCTGGAGCAGAAGCCACTAACACCACAAGGTGGTAGAGAAACTAAAATATTAATTCTAACAAATTCCTAGAGATTGAGTATGGATTATTTGAGAGCAAAAACTCCTACAGGTCACAATTTTAGAGAGGCTTCAACCATTTCATGGGTTTTTACCTCTGGGGACTACTCCAGGTTCTCATGGTAAATATTCATGAAAGTTTCCCTTGTAGCACTAGCAAGGGAAAGAAATCAATGAAAAATATACCCACAGTCTTCTCCATAATCGGCTACTCTGAGAAAAGGGCTTTACCTGAGCCTTATCCAAGCTGGAAAAGAGCATTCCTTCCACTTTAGTTCCCTCTAGTGTGTCTATCTCAACTAAGAGGGTACAAAAGCTATACGGCTGGAGAAATGTTTGTGAAAGTCATAGCCCACAGACACAGGCTGACTAAAAGAGTGAGATTTCATCATAAGGATATAGAAGGCATCCCGTCTCTGACACTTTACCACCACACCAGCAGGACTGCAATATAGTAACAATGGACTACATCTGAAAGAGCTGCAAGATACAGACTCTCTGTGAGGAGGACTTAGGGACTCCTAAAGTCAAGAGAGAAGACAAAAGCAAGGAGACTAGAAGAACAGGAAGGCTCTCACACCCATAGCTACAGCTGAGATTAAACACAGCCTAGATTCCAGCCAGATTAACGTAAATCTTGACAGTAAAGGACGATTTAACTCAGTTATAGTTACCCCATGTAACATGTTTGGCTTTCAGCAAAAACTACAAGATGTAAAAAAAGGTAAAACATGTGCGCATGCGCCTGCATATGTGCATGTACACACACACACACACACACACACACACACACACACACACACGTCTGAAGAGACAAAGCAAGCATAAGACCCAGACTGAAATGTACCACAGATGTTTGAATTTCAGACAGAAAATTTAAAATAACTATGATAACTATGTTAAGGGTCCTATTTTTGTTAGTTAGGGCTGCCATAACAAAGTACCATAGACTGCGTGGTTTAAACAAGGGAATTTTATTTTGCCCTGGAGGTTAGAAGTCCAGCATCAAGGTGCCTTCAGGTTTGTCTTCTTCTTAGGCCTGTCTCCATGACTCACAGATGGCCACCTTCTTGCTGTGTCTGAGAGTTTTTCTCTGTCCGTGAGATTCCGTGGTATCTCTGTGTGCTTAAATTTCCTCTTCTTATAAGGACACCAGTCAGAAAGAAAGAGATAAAAGTACCTACATTCAAATATGATAAAAATTTTCTGTTTTAAAATACCAATGAAATCACAATAAATTCCTATAACTAATAAGTATATATAGAAGGGTCACAGGATAGAAGGTAGAAAGACAATTGATTTCCTATATACCAGCAATAAACAACTAAACTTTGAAATTAGAAAAAGAATCAATACCACTTACAGCAGCTCGTTCAACTACATAGATATAAATCTAATATAGTATATATAGAAAATACATATAGGAGATGACAAAACATCGATAAATGAAATAAAGAAAACCTAAATAAATGAAGAAAGGTGTGTTATATATATATACATAACACATATATATTTTCTTACTCTGCAGTCAGTAGTCAGATTCCTCAGTATTTACCCAATTTGCTTGAACAAACTCATGCACACCCAAAAATGTGCACATGGTTGTTTATGAAAGAGAAACTTGTTAGTCTACATTTTTTTCTGCACATAAGTAAAATGTGAACCGTCTACAATAGTCCCCCTTATTTCTGGTTTCACTTTTCATTGTTTCAGTTACTCATGGTCAACTGTAGTCTAAAAATATGAGCTATTTTATTATATTTTATAGGTAACTCGATTTGAACAATTGGGGGAGGTACTGGTTTAGGCCAGTGCTTCTTGAAACGTGGTTCCAAAAAAGTAGCATCATCATCTGGGAAACTGCTAGAACTGCAAGTCATTGTAACACACCTAGGGTTTCTATCAGAAACTCTGGGGATAGGCCCAGAAACGTATTTTGACAAGACTTCCAGGGGACTCTAATCAGCTAACGTGAACAGTAGGAGGTTTCAGCAAAAGGAAAGCTCAGGATTGATACCTTGCACCAACATGGGCTGTCTCTGGTGTGAAGGTATACAGACATATTTTTGTGCTTCTCAGGAGGAGTTGAAGAAGGTGGATGAGAACCAAGAGCCAGCAGGCCTGGAATGGACCTACAATGGTGAGGAATAAATGTGCCAAGACCAGAAACTGCAAGTAATCTCCAAAACCAGGGGTTGGTGGAGGAGAGCATGACTGAGACTCAAGGTGTATCAGTTTGTTCTCACACTGCTAATAAAGACATAAGAGAGACTGGGCAATTTATAAAGGAAAGAGCTTTAATAGACTCACAGTTCAGCTGGGGAGGCCTCTCAATTGCGGCAGAAGGCAAAGAAGAAGCAAAGGCACATCTTATATAGCAGCAGGTAAAAGAGCTTGTACAGGGGACCTCCCATTTATAAAACCATTAGATCTCCTGAGACTTATTCAGTACCATGAGAACAGTATGGGTGAAACTGCCCTCATGATTAAATTATCTCCGTCTGGCCCCACCTTTGACATGTAGGGTTTATTACAATTCAAGGTGAACTTTGGGTGGAGACACAGCCAAACCATATCACAAGGGGTTGGCACCATCCGAGAGACACAAAGAAGAGCCTAGGCAGCAACATGGTGGGCCTGCCACCCAGTCTAGCAAAGAGCCAGCGCACAGGGCTGGTCCAGCAAGCTTTCGGCTCTTCTCAGGCATTCTGCTGTGAGATAGAAAGGGATGAAGAGAAACAGCACTTACAAAGATATTGAAGCTTACACTCTTGGAATGTATATATATAACGAACTATTTTCAGCTGCTTAATTTAGAAGATGAAGTTACTCTCATGCCCTCTTCCTACCCAAACTCTGACCAGCTGACAGAGTTCATGTATAAGCTACATACACATTTTATAAAAAGTAAAGAGAAACGATTTTACAAATCTGTATTGAGTGCACATATTTCAACACAACAACATAAATCTACCTGACTCATTTCATTATTTGCTTATTTAGAAACTATTTCAGAATAAAAGATTTTTATATCAGGTTCCCTTGTCAGATACCCTGGAAAAAATGAAGACTGCTTAGGATTTTGAAACGTTTCACTTTGAAGTCACAGAAATGTTGCAGTGACAATTTAAAACCACTTGAGGGCAGTAAAAGCACATTTCTTACCTGTACATTGCAGACGATTTAACCATAACCTCCAAAATCAAAGACTTGGCTGGAATACCTTATTTGCATTTCTAACCTTGTCTAGAGTTCCCCTTACCTCTATCTGCCAGGTTTATATTCCTAGAGTTCCTCAAATGTAAGTAGAACAAGAAGAAACATTTAAAGCACACATTCTGTTTTTGGTTTCTTTCATCAGCAATATTTTTGCTGTGGCTTATAATCGATGTAATTCAGAGACATGGCTCAATTATGTCACAAGTTCAACTTCTTTACCTCGAATACTCTTTTAGCCTCATGTAAGTATCTTTCAACATCAATTCATGTCTGTGAGCATGAGTGTCTGTGTGTGGATGTGCGTGTGCGTTTACCCAGAGAGATTTGAAAACAATATAAAAACAGTTGTCAGCGTTACAGTGAACAAGAACTCTTTCTGGCACATTTATAAAGTACCTTTACTCTTTCTCATCACAGCCCTGAAAAGCCACTATCTTGGCTTTTTCTTCATCATCACCTTGAAAAAAAATCTTGGGCAAGCCCCATAATTTTTCAGAAATTAGAAGAAAGATTTTCTAGTTACTTTTCCCTCACAGATTGTTTCATTTCAATAATTAAATCACTTATCTCTCCATAATACTTAAAATAATTGCTGACTTCACCTAAAGTTAAGCTTCTTCCTTTTTTTTTCTTTCTTTCTTTCTTTCTTTCTTATTTTTTTTTTTTTGTCTGCTTCCCACTAGAAGTCTCAAGTTGGGAGAAGTGGTGAGGTGGTTACACACTTCCTGGTCCACGTCCCTATGGAGTTTCTACTCTTCCTCCCACCAGACTGCCTCTGACTCGAGGGTTCCAATGAAGGAGAGGCAAGAGAGGTAAAGAGCAGAAGATGGATTTTTTCACCAACACCTCTGCAATCTTACATTCATTTTGCGGGGGCGGCGGCTGTAGCGGTAGTTCAAATCTGCCCATTTCTCTTGTGGTCGTTTTTGAGGGCTTTTGTGAGCTGCGTGACTGCACAGCCAGGTCAGGGCCGACTTTATGGGTGTGAGCCCTATGTAGAATCTGAAGAGCACAGGCTTAGAGGGGCCCCAGGCTTGGCTTAATGCTCTGTTGTTGCCTCCTTGCATTTTTAAAATAATTTTTGATCAAGAGGCCCTGGATTTTTATTTTTCATTGGGCCCCAGAAATCACAGGGCTGGATTTGACTCAGCCCCTTCAACCTCAGCTTTACTGCGGGGCACTGCCTCTTTTTCCGCTGATAATTTATAATCTCCCTCTGCCTCTCTGGTTAGATTTTGCCCCGGCAGAAACACCCTTGGACAGGGTTCCATGACTAAAGGTCACACACCAATGTTTCCTTGCTCCAAAAAAAGCAAGGACTTGGGTATGTGGCTATTATAAACCTCTCTGCTAGAGTCAGAAGCCCTCTCAGCCAGCTCTCTCTAGTCACTTTCCTCTCAGGCATGAAGCAGATAATTCAACTGTGTTCCTAAGCAAACCAGACCCACGTAGGCTCTCCACTTAGTCCTTGAAGTGGAGCTCAGTCCTCTCACTGGGCTTGAGTGAGGTGGAACATCTTATCTTCCTCCTCCAGATGGCTGTCAACAAACCACTTCTTTCCCTAACTCCCTGGCATCTTCAGACTTAACTCTTTTGTACCCATAGGTGGGTGAGAAACTAATGGTCAAAACTTCAGTTTTTGCCCCTCCCATTTTAGGTCTGTGCAGGGAGTTTAGCATCACTTTGGAAGTTGCAAGTTCTCTTTGTTTTGTTCTCGACCTTTAGAACTCAATAGCAAAGGAGACAGAAAGAGTCTAAGAATAATGCCCAACTACATCATTTATAGGGAAAACTTTTATTCAAGATTAGAAATTTTGAAATTTAAATATTTATTTGAGTAACATTTTAAAGTATCCTCAATTCCCTTAAGATATTAATATCTTCATTAACAGAAGGATCAATTCAACAAATACTTTGACCATCTCTTTTGTGCAGTAACCAGTAAGAAGCTGTGCTAATATGCAAATTAGCAAGAGCCCCCACATTCTTGGGGAGCTCACAGTTAGAATTTGAAACACAAAGGCAAGTTTCTGAAGATGAGTGATGATAAAGTTATGTACAAATGCAAAAGATCAGAGGGAAGAGAGCAAATAAACTCTGGAACAAAGGACAACATTTCACCAGAACTAACATTAGATTTGGATTATAAAAAGATAAGAAAATGGTGGGCAAAATGTGGAGAATAATTTCAAAGCTAGAGACAATAATTTGTTCAAAGACTATTTCAATAATCCAGGTAATATGATGAGGGTCTAAACTAAATCAGGGTCTCTTGGGGAAGAAGAAAAAAGCATAAGTGGTAGAAATGAGAGAAATTATTGACCAATTAAATGAGAAAGAAAGAGGAGCTGAAAAATAATTCCAGAAAAAAACCAGTCCAAAAATACCATCTTGCAGAAGATGGGGTATTAAATATATAAATATAATAGAGTATTAAAATGTATCATTTTTAATATAACTACATGTTAATTCATTTTGATTCAATTATCAAACAGTACAAGTATGCTTTTTAAAAGTCAGTGTTTGTTTGATATAATATAGCAAACTTTGGATGTAGTAACTAGTCTGCTGTTTGCTAAATCTTATTGCTTGAATTTCCAAGAACATCATGTAGACAGGTAAGTCAATTTCAGCAAAATCCAAACAAGAAAACTACATTATGTCCAAAACTGTGTAATACAGTTTGTGCAAAAGTAATTAAGTTCAAAAATGTTTACTGTGTGAGTTGCTGGTGGGAATGTAATGATGCAACTACTTTGAAAGACTGTTGGGAAGTTTCCAGTAAAGAAAAACATATACTTACCCTATTTCAGCGTAAATGAGAACACATATTCTGCTAAAAGATCACAGTGTTTACTGAAGATTTATTCACAGTAATCAAAAACTAGGATGGATAATAAACCAGATCATTAACACTATATTGTTTTGCTACCATATGATGTGTATCAGTCTGTTCTCACATTCCTATAAAGAACTACGTGCGCCTGGGTAATTTATGAAGAAAAGAGTTTTGATTGACTTCCAGTTCCACAGGTTTAACAGGAAGCATGACTGGGAGGCCTCAGGAAACTTACAATCGTGACAGAAGGCAAAAGGGAAGCAAGCACTTTCTTCCCATGGCAGCAGCGAGAGTGAGAGAGCAAGCAGTGAACTGCCACACACTTTAAAACCATCAGTTCTCATGAGAACTCACTATCATGAGAACATCATGGGGGAAACGGCCCTCATGATTCAGTTACCCCACACCAGGTCCCTCCCCTGACACATGGGGATGACAATTCAAGATGAGATTTGGGTGGGGACACAGAGCCAAACAATGCCACAATACAACACCATATAACAATAAAAAATGAACAAACTATTATTACTTGTAACAACATGGATATGAACATCAAGACATTATGTTGTGTGAATAAAATTTAGGCACAAAGGAGTAAATACTATATAACAGAACCTTCAATATGAAGTTCAAGAACAAGTAACAATGATAAATGACGTATTGATTTTCTATTGCTGTAGTAACAAACAGTGATTTTAAACAACGCAGTTGTATAGTCTCACAGTTTAAAGAGACTAGAAATCTGGCAACATCTTACCTGGGTCCTCTGCTTAGGATCTCACATGAGTGCAATCAAGATATCAGCCAGGATGTTTTCTCTTATTCAGGCCTGATTGGGACAGAACCCTCTTCCAAACTCACTCAGGGTGTTGGCAGCATTCATTTCCTTTGCTTGCAGAAATGAGGCCCTCAGCTTCTTGTTGGCTGGTAGCTAGTGGCCACCCTCAGCTCTTAGATCCTGCTCAGAGTTTTTAAGGGCTACTTACATGTTCTTCCCAAGCTGGCTTTTTCACTTTGGCCACCTACTTCCTCAAGCCAGTAAGGAAAGACTTTTGAACAAGCCTGCTATCAAGACAGTTTTATATAGTATAATGTAATGAAAGGCAAATCCCCTCACCTTTGCCATATTAGGTTAAAAAGCAGTTACAGGTTGCCCCTATACTTCACGAAAGGGTATTACACAAATATTGAACACAAGAAAGTGGCAATCATAGGTGGCCACCTAAGAATCTGCCTATGACAGGTGATAATGAGAGAATAAGGCTAAGAGTTTCCTCTTTTTAGGGGTTTTATACAGATTTGGAAGGCACATCAGAGAACTGGGATGGTAGTAGTAGTTCATATCTTCCTCTGAGAAGTGGTAAGGGATTATATATATATGTATTTTAAATAGTCATATTACACATGCATACATTTGCTATATGTAAAGTTATACATCATTAAAAATAATAAAAATTGACTTCACTAGTAGTGCTTTTGGTACTATTAGAATTATAAGAGAAACTGTGATGGTGACTGTTAATCATAACAATCATGTAGGTAGAGAAATAGATGGATAGATAATTGGTAGGTAGGTAGATGGATGATAGACAGCTCAATCTACCTACCTATCAATTCTGATAGAACCTGAGTTCTGTGCTCTCACCACTTTTTTGAAATTTTCACCTAGATGCCTCAAATTCCATATAGCCTATTGAACATATTATGGAGCCTCCAAGATTGCTTTTCATCCTGTATTACCCCCACTGGCTAATGACTTCACCATCTACTCAACCACGCAAGCTGGAACCAAGGAAAACTTCTTTACTTGCCTATTATCGGACTCTCTATCCACACACTTCCACTCCCTTTACCCATCCAAGACATCTCCAAGCTTTTTATTCATCGCAAGGACTAAGTATTTCTGGGCTCTGTGATCATTGGTTAGCCAAGCAGGAAGCTCACAGTTGAACACATACTAAATGGCAATCATAAAGTAGAACAACAATAAAAAATGAGAGAATGTTGTATAGAAAATGTGCAGAGAGAATACTTTTGCATTTGTTTACAGGCAAACAAAGCTGAGTGAAAAAAGACAATAGATGATTATCTCTGAAGCCAGGAAAGGCAGTCTCTCTCATAGATCTAGCCTATCTTAACGTGGCTAGCTGAAGATTAGCAAAATCATTTATCAGAAGGTGATTAAATAATCAGAGTGGGTGGCAGACTTCTTGGATTTTCTAACAAAGGCTATAAAACTAGAACTTCCTGGGATTGTTTCTTATTCTTCCTGTTTTTTTTAAGGAAAGAAAGAAGAAAAAAAAAGGAGAGAAGGAGAGGAAGAAAGAGGAAGAAAAAGAGGAAGAGAGAACAGGAATATTGCTTTACTCTAAAAATGGGTATTAATAATGGCCGATCAATATTTTGTGTATTTAAAGTGGAGAACGTATATTTTGTGTATTTAAAATGGAGAGCTCTATAAATATTTATTAAGTTTACTTGTTCCAGATCTGAGTTCAAGTCCTGGATGTCCTTATTAATTTTCTGTCTCATTGAGTCTAAATCTCTTTATGGGTCTTATGTGTCTGGGTGTTAGGATCATTAGCTCTTATTGTTGCATTGATCCTTTTACCACTATATGTTTGTTGCTTTGAAATCTATTTTATCAGATGCGAGAATTACAACTCCTGCTTTTTATTTATTTAATAAATAAAAAGAAAGGACAAATAAGAAATAGAAGAACTGTCACAAAACTCAGAGTAAAGGTTCAAATATTTGTAGTTTCTGTTGAGTGAGTTGTTTTCTGTATATGCTATCTGTGTGTAGGAAACAAAGTCTTCTCTGAAGGAAGATAATAAGATCCAGAGACTTTACAAATTTTCACATAAAGTATCCAACATTTTACCCAGCACACCAACAAACAGGACTAAATGAAGAAGAATTTAAAAAGACACAGAAATCCTCAAATATAAACCAGATAAAAATAACTATGATTAAATTATAAAAAAAATCTCTGTTAAGCCTCTACAACCTGAAATATACATATGTAATGTTAAAAAAATAGAAGTTCTAGAACTGTAAAAGTAGCAAGTCACTTGAATTTCATTAATAATTCACTGGAATGGAAGGGAAAATGGTGGCATTTCCAAGAATTATATTGGAATAATGTACCATATGGAAAAAAGATTCCTTCCAATTCATATCATGTGCAAAATCAATTCTAGATGGATCATAAACTGAAACAAAAATACAAAAGGTGAAAAAATAAATTTTATGCAACTTTACATAGTGATGACATTTGGATAGGTTGATATTTACTCAACTGAACATAATCATTTGCTATGAGGAAAAAGACTTATAAATTAGACTTTATTAAACATTTTTAAAACCTGTTCATCAAAAGACAAGTTCAAAAGAATAACTGGAAATCCAAGGACTAGGACAAGATATTTGCCCCACAAATTACTAACAGAAGATTTATAAAATACATAAAGGACAACTACAAATCAATAATGAAAATATAGATTTTCAAAGATCAAAATAAAATGAATAAGTTGGACAGTCAGTTTTTAGATGTCATCCAAAAGTAATCTTAAGAAATATGCTTAACATATTTATTCATTAGAGAAACACAAAGTCACAATGAAATATTATTACAAAAGTATTTGAATGAATAAAATTAAATAAAATTGAAGTACCCAGGTGTTAGTAGTAATATACAGTAACAGGAACTCATATACTTTTGGTGAAAGCATTCATTTTTATAACCACTTTCAAATTCTTTAGTAGTATCCAACAACATATGTATACTTATGACTCATCAATTAAATTCCTAGGTATATACCCAGCAAAAATCTTTATATATGTCATCAAAGATAAGAATATTTAATAAAGCATTATTCATAGCACTCAAAGGAGAAATGGTCAAAATTACCCCAACACTAAAATGATAAAGTGAGATGGATAAATTATAATCATTCCCACAATTGACTGGTATACAGCAATAAGAAATAACAACCCATGACTACGCATAACAGAGATGAATCTCATAGATCTTGGTTAGTTAAAAATTCACAAATAAGATATTACACACTGATGATATTCAAAAACAGAGTCTGTTATGGTGGAAGATGCCAGAATACTGATTACATTTTTGGGAGGCATAGTGACTGACCAGAGGCATAAGGGAAGATTGTGGAGGTGTAATATTTTACACCTTAATATAGTTGATAGTTCCACAATATTCTTTTTAAAAGTACAAGTAGTATTTGATGCTATTTATTCATTTTAATATAGACATGTTATATTTCAATGGAAAAGATAAGTATAAAGTTCCTTTATGCATATATGTGTATGTGTGTGTGTGTTCCTTTATATATATGTTCCTTTATATATATAAATATATTTATATATATATATATTATATGTATATTTATATAAATATACATAAATATACATATAATATTTATATATATATATACACATAAATATACATAAATATATTTTTATATATATATAAATATTCCATGTATATTTAAAGGAACATATATATATGGATATCCCATATATATATGTTCCTTTAAATATACACACACATATATATATATATATACATAAATATACATAAATATATTTTTATATATATATATAAATATTCCATGTATATTTAAAGGAACATATATATATATATGGATATTCCATATTTATATAATTATATAAATAGCAGGCACATTATATAATTGCAAACATTAAAATTCTGGTGAAAGTCCTTTATAATATATATCAATATTCCATGTATATTTAAAGGAACATATATATATGGAACATATATATATATGTTCCTTTAAATATATACATGTATATTTAAAGGAATATATATATATATAAACATATATATATGTTCCTTTAAATATACATGTATATATTTTGAGACAGGGTTTTGTTCTGTCGCCCAGGCTGGAGTGCAGTGGTACAATCACAGTTCACTGCAGTCTTCACTTCCCTGGGTCAAGCAGTCCTCCTAGTTCAGTCTCCCAGTAGCTGAAACTGTAAGTGTTCATCACCACACCCAGATTACTTTTTTGTATTTTTAGTAGAGATGGGTTTTTGCCTTATCTCATTTCTTAAGAAAAGATTTATATTAGATACAGAATGAATAAACAGATTTCTGTGTTTTGCAATATGTTTGAAAGTTAAACTCTGAGTCCTGGGGAGTATATTTATAGTGAAATGCAAATCATTGTATTTCCAAGGTGACTTTATTTTCTTAGCATATTTACAATGTTGTCTTATTTCACTTACCAAATGTTATGTTTCTGAAACAAAATCATGTCTATGGAAAAGTTTTAAGAATACCAAGATGTTAATTCACCTATGAAAATCCATCATTGAAAATTAAATCGAAAGAAAACAGAAATGAATAATGTAGAGAAATTGCTCTTAGTGCTTTCACATTCAGTAATTTATGTTGGTAGGAAAATTTTTTAAAAATAAGATTTTTCTATTAATCTCTGATTAAAAATTTGTATGCTATGATAAAGTAATGATGGAATTTGAAAATCACTAATTTTAAAGGACAAGGTACTGCTGAAGTTTGAGAGGAATTGGAAGATAATGTCACATTGAAAACAAAATAAAATTTATTTATTTATTTTCAGGCAAAGTCTCACTCTGTTTCTCAGGCTGGAGTGGTGCAATCAGGGCTCACTGCAGCCTTCTCTCCATGTTAAGCAGTCTCTCTCTCTCTCTCTCTCTCTCTCTCTCTCTCTCTCTCTC
>CAUYOR010034267.1:0-18291 GCA_963573925.1 Callimico goeldii
CATGATCCTGTCTGATGTCATTGCTGAATAGAAGGACACGCTGGACTTCATGACAAAAACACCAAAAGCATTGGCAACAAAAGCCAAAATAGACAAATGGGATCTAATTAAACTCCAGAGATTCTGTACAGCAAAAGAAAATCATTAGAGTGAACTGGCAACCAACAGAATGGGAAAAAATGTTTGCAATCTGCCCATCTGACAAAGGGCTAATATCCAGAATCTACAAAAAAACCAGAACAGTTTTACAAGGAAAAAACAAACCCATTCAAAAGTGGGTGAAGGACATGAACAGACACTTTTCAAAAGATATTTATGCAGCCAACAGGAAAAAAAGCTCATCATCACTGGTCATTAGAGAAATGCAAATCAAAAGCACATTGAGATACCATCTCATGCCAGTTAGAATGGTGATCATTGAAAAATCTGGAGACAACAGATGCTGGAGAGAATGTGGAGAAATAGGAACACTTTTACACTGTTGGTGGGAGTGTAAATTAGTTCAACCATTGTGGAAGACAGTGTGGCACTTCCTCAAGGACCTAGAAATAGAAATTCCATTTGACCCAGCTCCCATTACTGGGTATATAGCCAAAGGATTATAAATCGTTCTATAATAAAGACACATGTACACATATGTTCATTGGGGCACTGTTTACAATAGCAAAGACCTGGAACCCACCCAAATGTCCATCAATGATAGACTGGACAAGGAAAATGTGGCACATAGACACCATGGAATACTATGCAGTCATAAAAAATGAGTTCGTGTCATTTGTAGGGCTATGGATGAATCTGGAAACCATTATCCTCAGTAAACTGACAAGACAGAAAATCAAACACGACATGTTCTCGCTCATAGGCCTATAATTCAGTTTATCGTGGAAAACGTATAGCTAATATCAGAGGTACATACCCCCAGAGATTTTTGAAGAAATTAATACACTCAGGTGTATTTCAGAATGTCTTCTTCCCATTTCTGAGAAAACAAATTTATAACAATTATTTTGTTCATCTACCCACCTTGTTGTCCCCAGGATGTCCTTCATATGGTATATACATATGGTATGGTATATACATATGGTATATTATATACACTATGTATATACACCATATGTAACATATGTGTTATCTGTGTTATCTATACACACACACACACACACACACACACACATATATATATATATATATATATATTGGTAGAGATGAGGTCTCACCATGGTGCCCAGGTTGGTCTTGAACTCCTGGCCTCAAGTAATCCTCCCACATCAGTCTCCCAAAGTACTGGGATAGGTGTGAACCACTGTGCCTGGCCTAGGGGCTCCTTCTTGAAGCAGTCAAAGCTGATTTTTACTCTGCCTCCTGGCACAAAGGTACTTTGGAAGTTATAATTTAGACATTTTAATATTGGATTAATGGGACTCTTAAAATGTTTTGAAGGTTGGATTGAAGAAATAAAGAAGCCAAGAAAACAAAAGACTTTTTCTGTTTCTGATATTGATCTTCTGCCACCTGGATATAACACCTGGAAGTGGGTGGGGAGGAACACACAGTATAGATTGAGACCAGCAACACTGAGAAGTCTGTTATTTTGTTCAGTGTGTTTTCATTGGGGGAAGATGATCAGCCAGGCAAGGAGCACCAGGAGAGAATACCAGTCCTGAAACATCCACAAGTGATGATGACATTGGCCCCATTGTTTGAACAAGGGCTGAAGCTCCCTCCAGCTATAAGCACACATAAATGGGATTTCAATTTCGATTACTGGCAAGATAAACTCAGTTTTAAAGATTTAAAAGCTTTTCAAATAATTCAACTTCCTTAAGTACTCATCTAAACATCAATTTTTCTTAATGTTTGTGCTGATAGGAAGAAGTATCAGGAGCTAAATAAAGCCCTCAGACAATTACTATAGTACATTAGGAAAACTGTTTTAATGGCTTACTTTAAATAACTGCTGTCCCTTTCCCATGTGATAATGGTTTGGATGTCTGTCCTCTTCAAATTTCATGTTGAAATGTGATCTCCAATACTGGATGTGGGGCCTGGTGGGAGGGTCATGGGAGCAGATACCTCATGAATGTCTTGGTGGCCTCACTGTGGCAATAAGTGAGTTCTTACTCTATTAGTTCATATGAGAGCTAACTAAAGCTATGGTTCAGTTAAAAGGAGACTGGTTGTTTAAAGGTAAATGGCTCCTCCTCCAATCTTGCTCTCACTCTTACCATGTGACACACTGGCTCCCCCTTTGCCTTTCACCATGACTGAAAGCTTCCTGAGGATTTAACAGAAGCCAAGCAGATGTGAGCACCATGCTTCCTGCATAGCCTGCAGAACTGTGGGTCAATTAAACTACTTTATAAATTACTCTACAAATTTTCTTTATAAATTACCCAGACTCAGATATTCCTTTAGAGCAATGCAAGAATGGACTAACACATCATAATATATATTTTTCTCTCATCCAATCTGAATACCTAACATGCTGTCTCAGAAACAGTATTAGTAACTTAAAAGTGAAATCTTATAAGCAGAAGCTAACTACTTTTGGAAGACTCACTCTTATATAAAGCAAACCATAGCAATGAAAGGCAGGGTCTTATTTTCTTTAAATGAGAAGAAAACATAAGGTATTTATGTAAAGATTGGCTTTGTTACATATCTATTGTAAAGGAGAAAATGTTGGAAGATGCCATTCCTTTGTCAAGATATCTTAAAAAGAGATGGCACACTCATGTATAACCCACATTTTTTAATGCAGCAAACATTGTTTATTTTTTTTTTAAGGGGCTGCACCATCTACTTTACAATATGGTTGACCCAGCACCTGACTCTGGGCTGTACATAAGCAAGTAATAGCACCTTAGCGAGGCCTAAGTTTTCATGCCGATTGTTTTCCTTCACCTTCTTGCTGCCCACCAGTACCCTTAGTCTGCTTAGCTTTCTAACTAAAGACAAACTTCTATGAACTTTTAATACTTAGAAGTCATGTAAAATTATGTAGATCTTGTTACTTAGCATATAATAAACATATTACCATATAATGAATTCGGTTTTCAAAATAATTTGTATTTGAATAAAATCAGCTTCCTTTGTCATTTCATATATTGTTTTGTATATTTAATAACCTTATCCTGGGAAAGTGTTCATAGAGCTCACCAAAGTGCCAGAGGGGCTATGATGCAAGGAAAGAACTCTCACAGTCTGTTTTTCAGTATTTGTTTTTGTGAAAATAGGTTTTTTTGCTTTCATTTTCCTGGGTATTAAACTGTAGGTTGGCTCTTATTTTCTTTTCAGCACATTGAATATGTCTACCCATTATCTTTTGATTTTCATTATTTTTGTGAAAAAGTCACTGCTAATTTGTCACTCCTTTGAAGATAATCTACTTTTAAAGATTTATTTTTCATCATAATGGGCTTGGATACATGTTCTTATTTATTTGCTTAGCTTCCTGAAGCTGTGGCAGAGTATCTTTCAATAGTTCTGGAAAACTCTGGAAACTCTGCTAATGCTGCCTCTTCTTCATTATCTTATCTCTTTCAGGGACTGTTTCTCTCTACACTCACTCTTTTACATATTTTTGCCAACCTTTACATTATTTGGGTATTTTCTTCCGATTTCCCAGTTGTCTGATTATCTTTTCATCTGTGACTAATCTGCAGTTGTGACTAGTCACTGAATTGTTAATTTAGGTTACTGTATTTTACAGTTTTAGAATTTCTATTTGGTACTGGCTGTGTTACTATTCCAGACCCCATGAATTGGTTTTTTTCAACCTTCCACTTTCTTTCTTCCAATCAAGTTGTTTTCTCCTACATTATTGATCACGGTCAAATAAAAATTAAAAGGCAATTGTGTTCACAGCCACCGCCACACCGCCTCTCGCTCGCTGAGCTCCAGCCAAAGGAGAAGGGGGGTAAGTAAGGAGGTCTCTATACCATGGCTCATACAAAGCAGACTGCCCGCAAATCTACTGGTGCTAAAGCACCCAGGAAGCAACTGGCTACAAAAGCCGCTCGCAAGAGTGCGCCCTCTACTGGAGGGGTGAAAAAACCTCATCGTTACAGGCGTGGTACTGTGTTGTGGCACTCCATGAAATTAGACGTCATTAGAAGTCCACTGAACTTCTGATTCGCAAACTTCCCTTCCAGCGTCTGGTGTGAGAAATTGCTCAGGACTTTAAAACAGATCTGCGCTTCCAGGGCACAGCTATCGGTGCTTTGCAGGAGGCAAGTGAGGCCTATCTGGTTGGCCTTTTTGAAGACACCAACCTTTGTGCTATCCATGCCAAACGTGTAACAATTACGCCAAAAGACATCCAGCTAGCACGCTGCATACATGGAGAGCATGCTTAAGAATCCACTATGATGGGAAACATTTCATTCTAAAAAAAAAAAAAAAAAATTAACTTCTTCCGGTTATTGGTAGTGCTTAACGTTAGATAATTTTTTTCCATAGGGTCAAAAGGTACCTAAGTATATGATTGCGAGTGGAAAAATAGGGGACAGAAATCAGGTATTGGCAGTTTTTCCATTTTCATTTGTGTGTGAATTTTTAATATAAATGTGGAGACGTAAAGCATTAATGCAAGTTAAAATGTTTCAGTGAACAAGTTTCAGCGGTTCAACTTTATAATAATTATAAATAAACCTGTTAAATTTTTCTGGAAAAAAAATTAAAAGGCACAAATTTAATTTGTTATAAGTTTCAAAGCACTGAGGCATTACACTAGGTGCAACCCGGGTTGACTGTTCTCTCTGCGCCTCCATTTTTTCATCTGTAAAATGAAATTGGGAAAGATGAGCAACTTCTAGGAATTTTGGATTTTACAGGCAAGTAATATTTCCAAAACTGATTTGATGTACATTAAAGGGTTGTCAAATTTTTGTTTCTAAATGAGGACATTAGTAAAACCACCATCACTATTATTTCATAAAAGAAAGGCATTTAACACCAATAAATTTTATAAGAAAAGAGAATTGGCCAAGATGGCCAACTGGAAGCAGCTAGTGCACGCAGCTCTAATGGAGAGGAATGGAAGGGGTGAGTAAATACAGCACCTTCAACTGAAACATCCAGGTATGTACTTTCAGACTAATTAGGGAAACAGCTCAATCCATGAAGAATAGAGAAAAGCAAGGTAGGATGACTGCAATCTGGGAGCAACATGGAGCCAGGGGAACCTCCACTGCCCAGGCAAGTGGTGAATGAGTGCACAATCCTGAGACTCCACACGTCTTTCACAGATCTTCGCAACCCTTGGGTCTGGAGATCCCTCATGAACCCACTCCACCAGGGTCTTAAGTCTGACATGCAGAGCTGCATGGAGTCTCAGAAGAGCAGCCTGTCAGCTACACATGAAGCCCAGGGAGCCTTAGATACTCAAGCTTCCTGGCAGAAGCAGCTGCAACTCCGGAAAAGGGGAAGGTGGAACCTTCATACATACCCCTTAGAAAGAGACTGAATTCAGGGGGCTGAGCAGCAACTGTCTGCAGGTCCTGCTTTCACAGTACCTCACAGGCTAAGACCCACTTGCTTGGAACTCCAGCCAGCCACCCACCAGTAGCAGTGTTACACTTCCCTGAGATGGAGCTCCCAGGGGTAAGGGCAGGTCACCATTTTTGCTGTTTCACAGCTTTAGTCATTGTTCTCTTAGGGAGTTCAAGGTGACTAGGGACTGGATTGGTCCCCCGGCACAGCCCAGCAGCTGTATAGAGAAGCAGTCAAACTGCTTATTCACACAGGCCCCAAATTCAATTTTTCTTCACTGGGCAGAATCACCTGACTAGAGTCTATGGTCAACTGCTAGTGTTTTCTTGACAACAGCAGTTTCAAGCCTTCCTGGGAGTGACTTCCCCAAAGAAAGTGGGGTGGGGGGTACCATCTTTACTGTTTGACCAACTTTGTCCTTCTTGCCTTCGGGCTTTGGAGAATCTGATGTGACTGGGGGCTGGAGCAGACTAGAAGCACAGCATGGCTGCTCTACAAAAAGTGGCCAGACCATTTTTTATACATAGGTCTCTGATCCCATTCCTCTTCACTGGGCAGGATCTCCCAACCAGGGTCTCCAGCCACCTCCTGCAGGTGCATTCAGGCTGGCAGCAGGGCCACACCTCCCTAAAATGAAGCTTTCAGAGGGAGGGGTAGGTTGCAGTCTGTACTGTTTCATAGACTTTGCTGTTGACACTGTCCAGTAATGGAAAATCTAAGATGACTAGGGACTGGGATGGACCCCCACCGTATTGCAGCAGCCATGAGGAAAAGTAGCCAGTTTGTATGCTACATGGTGTCCATTCTAATATCTCCTCACTGGGTAGGTCCTCCAGGCCTGGATCTCCTGCCACCCTCTGCTGGGACTATGGAGCCAGTAGCAGCTCTGCAACTCCCTGGGACAGAGCTCCCCGTGGGAGTGGGGGTTGCTATCTCTGTTGCCTTGCAGCCCTTGTCCTTGGTGTCTCCAGGCTCTGGAGAGTCTATAGGAACGAGGGGCTGGCCCAGTCCCACAGCATGGAGCAATCACTGCACAGAAAAGTGACCAGACTGTTCTCCATACAGATCCTGGTCCTTCTCCTTACTGGGCAAAGACCACTTGACCTGGGACTCTAGCACAACCACCCTGCCTCTAACTGATCACCACAATCAGAGCAACCTAACATTTCTCCAAGGAAGAAATCTCAGTCAACCCACAACTGCTCTGCCACTACAGTTGCAGTGGTACCACCCTAAGAGCCCTTGAGCTGGAGAAAAAACAAAGGGCATAGTCATCACACTGGCACCTCCAGCACACCATAACCAACATATGGAGGAGTCCAGCCCCTTTTCCCTGTGAACCTCCTCCCTCCACTCTTCACCAGACAGGGCCCCTATCTCATGAATGCAGAGTATCTGCATACCTACAGTTGAGCATACCCACAGAGTTTCCCTAGGGAGAGGCTCCCAGAGGCATCTGGCAGCCTCTGCCACAGCCACAGTTCTATCCCTGCTGCCCTAGGTCTGGGGAAGAAACAAATAGCCTGAGGGCTATACCCGAGCTTACAGCATGCCACAGCCATCATATAAAGAGTGAACCAAGGCCAGGCACAATGGCTTATGCCTGTAATGCCAGCACTTTGGGAGGCCAAGGTGGGTGGATCACCTGAGACCAGCCTGGCCAACATAGTGAAACGCTGTCTCTACTAAAAAATACAAAAATTAGCTGGATGTGGTAGTATATGTCTGTAGTCCCAGCTACTTGGGAGGCTGAGGCAGGAGAATCACTTTAATCCGGGAGGTGGAGGTTGCATTTGAGCTGAGATTGTGCCACTGTACTCCAGCCTAGGAGACAGAGCGAGACTCCATCTCCAAAAATAATAATTTATCATCCAAAGGTTCTCTGGCATATAAAGAGCAGACACAGGATGTAAACTTGGGCTGACTAACCCCTGTGCTCTGTGTATGTCAGGACACCAGCATGACAAATCAGCTCTGGTTTGGTCAACATTCACTTCCACATCTTATTTTGTAAGCTTAGTTGTCAACTCTTAGAAGAGCAGAATACTTTTCAAGCCAAATTGTGCAAGCTAGATGAAAATATGACATACAGGTGGATCCAGACATGTTATTTGGTGAGGACAAAGTTGAAATGATGGAGGTGATCTAGGAGAATCCCGTTTCTCTTACCCATCAAATATTCCTTCTATTAGGACATCTTCAACTGCATTCTCATGGATTTTTCTGGCAACTAAAACAAAATAAGAGGTTGTTTGGCAGCAGTTCAAAATGTTCCCTTTCCAGGTGTAGTGGCATTTTAATAAAGGATTCACCAAGCTTGAAATACCTTTAGGACCCAAACAAATGAATCACCTGTCATGAAATTTTTACAATCTATGGCCAGCAGCTGGTGAAGATATTTTAGGACAAAACATTATCTAGAGCCTCTGAAATCATACTCCTGAAATATAGAAGAAAATGCAGTTTATTTCTATTAATTGTGGTTTGGTAGAAGAAAAAAAGTGCATAGCATTTCAGTATTGCGCATTCAGGAGTCAACAAAAGCAGAAACAATCTTCACAATTTAGATGCAGGAGTAGCCAGAGTCTGATGCCAGTGAGGTGACCTAAGACCCAAATGGTCTTTGATGCTCTAGAGTTAGCTCTTCACTCTCTGCCACTCTTCACAGGCTTCTACTTCTTACCCTGCTACCAACTTACTGATTCTTTTCCCCTCCACTTTATTCTCTACTCTCTGCTTGCTATCTTCCCGAGAGTTCCCATTTGATGCTACTTTCCTATCTGCTTACTTTTGCTGTAAATCTCATTAAAATCTCCAAAAGATTATTAGAGTTGAACTGCAATCAAAGCGTCCCTGCTTGGGAAAGGTCTCAAGGTAAATCACCCTAAGGTCACAGACAAGACTGGGTGTAGTGGCTCACACCTGTACTAATAGCACTTTAGCAGGCTGAGGCAGAAGGATCACTTGAGGCCAAAAGTTCAAGACCAGTCTGTGCAAAGTGAAGAAATTAGCATGGTGGTACACATCTGTAGTCCTATTTGGGAGGTGAGGCACATCTGTAGTCTTTGCTATTGGGAGGCTGGGGCAAGAGGATACCTTGAACCCAGGAATTCAGTGTTACAGTGAGCTATGATTGGGCCACTACACTCCAGCCTGGGAGAAAGTGAGATCCTGTCTCAAGAAAAAAAAAATAAAGGACAAAAATTCATACACCATAGAGAATTGTCTAGTTCAGACATCAATCCCTTGTCAAATTGGTTATGACCAGGTTTGCTGGGACCTAAGGTACAAAATGGGGTGACTTTTGGGTAAAGAACCACTGAAAAAAGGATTATAAAAATAACAGGTGCTTAGAATGAACTATTAACTAACATGCCATGTAGGCACAAACCTGTTCTATCTACTTCCTATCCGATTCCTGTTCAGATGTACTCCTGGAGCAAGGCTGGGACTAGGTGAGAGAGGCCCAGGGGCAGATTTCTAGAAGGCACTTATCTTCAAAGGTTGTGCAAGGGAAGGGTGGGCAACTTGTGGCGAATGCCTCCTTAAATTTTACATCGTAGGCTCCTCCTTTTTCTCACTCTGGTTTTGGTTCTGTTCCTGGGAGGAGAGTTCCTTTCTTTTGACTTCCTTTCACCTTCCATTACTCGAATTTTAATACTGTGTCTGCCGCTAGTACTGCTATTTCTAATATGAAAGTCCACAAGAGCTCTAAAAACCTGTCTGCTGTTGCATTTCTTATGAAGCTATAATACATAGTCTTCCTAAAGGAACCCTAAAATTAATAGTAAGGATCAATCACAGGTTTTGTTTCACCTTAGTAAGGGTTAACTAAAAACAGAAAATTCAGGCATTTTGCCATTTTATTTCCTCTTATATTGAAATAAGCATTAGTAGCCCATGTAGTTGTTTTCTGAGCTGAGCTCCAGTAGACTGCACAATTTGAACTCTTATTCAAAGGTGAAGAATAAAGTATCCTGCAGATGGAGGATCAACTACTTTTCCAGAACAGAAAAACAAGGATACATTTTTTCACTCGAATGAATTGCTTAACGTATTTGAATAATGTAGTCTGTGAGAATTATTTGCATTCATGCTATAAGCTGTTTGCAGTATCTATTGTGTTCCCAACCAAGATGAGCTATTTATGATAGTCTAAATGCCACATCTTAAATACATTGAACTTGAAAGTGTAACAAATGGTAATTGTAGGGCAAACAATAAGGGCAAATGGCAATTTTTTTCCTAGTAAATTAAATGTGGATAAGAAGCTTTCTTTAGTAAAACATACCAAGACTTGCGGTGAATGTTTTATGGTGCACCAACCAGATCCCCTCGTTACACTCGTTCCTCCAGCCGGCAGAAGTGTTAGCTGCTGAAGGCTCATAACTGTGTCCCTGTTTTGGGAACTGCCATCTGTCTACTGCTAACTCCTTAGCCCAAGGTTACATCCATTCCAAGGGAACAAGCAACCTGCATCCAGTAACTGGCCAACACAGGAATACAAAAGCCAGACTAAAGCTCTGTTTCTATTACAGGCATCTCTTAAGACAGCCTATCTTCACAGTTCCCTGCAGGATCCACTGAGAGAATCACAATTGCATCACAGTTTGACTTTTTTCCTCTGTCCCAACCTTCTTAACACCTTCACAGGTATTGCTCCCAAAAGCATTCCTCAAAAAAAATCTCACATGCAATTTTCAGAATTTCAGTATTTTCTGGGAACTCTAATCTGCAACAGCTGGAACCAGAAGTGATCCTAGGAGCAAACCCTAAAATAAGATTTTGAAGTTGGATAACCCATCAGTGGAAGGAAATGAGAACATCACTAGTGTTTGGTGGAGGATGAATAGCTCCTGGCATTCTATAGGAATGCAACTACCAGCATTTTCATTTGTGGGGAACTGGGATGTGATGCTGGCAGAAAAGAAAATGCCCCAAGAGGTGTTTTATCTCAGGTGTGTAAGTGATATGCAGTGTGGTGTCTATAATAGATGGCCACAATTTAAAACATTCCATTAATAGGAAAGAACTGTCCACTATCCAAGAGTCTAAATGAGCTTGCAACTGCTTTGATGAATAGATACTGGAAGTGACCCTATGGGACTTCTGAGGATGTGTCATAAAAGGCAACACAGCTTTTTCTAGACTGTTTTACCCTTTTTCTACCAAATAGATTATTATTTCTACCACTTTATCCAAGTCCTCATGTACTGTTCAGACACAGCCTTGCTTGCTATTAAAGCACTGTAAAAGGTCACCTTTAAAGAGTCATATAAAGGTCAACTACCCTGAGACTGCCATTCTGTGGGGAAGCCCAAGTCATATAGAGGTCCCAGCTAAGCCAAGCTTTTGAGCCATCCTACCCCCAAGCACTCTATATTTGGTAGAGGAAACCTCCAGATCAGGGTTTCTCAACCTTAGTACCATCCACATCTTGGGTCAGATAATTCTTCATTGTGGGGAGCTGTTCTCTGCATTGTAGAATGTTTTGCGGCATCTCTGGCCTCTGCCCACTAGATCCAGTAGCACTCACTTCAACTTATAAGAAACAAAAATGTCCCAGACATTACCAAGTGTCCCTTGGAGACAAACTCACTCCTTTTAGGAACCATTTCTTAAGATAAATTCAGCCCTCAGTCCTGTGAGTAACCCTAAGACATTTGAGTCATCCAAGCTTATATCCCAGACATCGTGAAGTAGAGAAAGCAATTCCTCCCTGTTGTGCTATTTCCAAATCCTTGTCCTGCAAGATCTATAAATATGGCTGGGTGTGATGGCTCATGCCTGTAATCTCAGTACTTTGAGAGGTCAAGGCGGGAGGATCACTTGAGGTCAGGAGTTTGAGACCAGCCTGGCCAATATGGTGAAATTCTGTCTCTACTAAAAATACAAAAATTAGCCAGGCATGGCAAACTCCTGTAATCCAGCTACTCAGGAGGCTGAGGCACAAGAATTGCTTGAACCCTGGCAGAAGTTGCAGTGAGCCAAGATCACAGCACTGCATCCCAGGCTGGGCAGCAGAGTAAGACTCAGTAAAAAAAATAGTCTATAAATATGTCCTTAAATTTATCATTTTATACTTTTTTAAAATGCAGTACTAGATAAGAGAGCAGGGAAGAAACAGTGATTATAACAATGATGAAATGGGATGACTATTACTAGATATAATCAATATGTTAGAGAAAATACAAACTGACGATGTTTAATCACAAGTTAAAAAGTGAATGTGAAAGCCAGAGGCTCTTCTTGGCAGCATATAAAGAGACTCTCATCTCCTGAGAGCTGAGGATCAGGTCTCAGAACTTCATTATGAAGTGTCACAGCTATAAAGAAAGTTTAATTCTCAAATTTGGCAAGGGCTATATTTGGAGAAGTAGGGCCCTAGAGACGTGGCATCTGGAGAAATCTGGGTTGATGCTCTCAAAAATACTGAATCCTCAGATGCTCCTTAACCCCCTGGGCCTGAAAAGGGGGCCCAACTCTGTTAAGTTTTAGTTGTCTCCATTTGCTTGAAGATTGTTTAGAGCCCTCTGCCTTGCAAGATGATGTCATTTCCCAGAAGGAACTACCTTCAATTCCTTTCTTGGTTACCAGGCCAGTAACTAGACTTAGGTCACAATTCACTCTAACTATGGAATTGCTGGGACTGTTAAGAGGGGAAAATGACTATACATTTGAAAACTGCACGTCCTACCTAGCCAATGTGGACCAGCAGGAGTTGGGAGAACATGTACGGGACTGGATCCTGAGGCTGATGGTTCAAGCAGGGAAGAACATATAGATAAAGAGTTTATATAGGAGCACTTTAGAATAAATGGTTTAGCACCTTGGAAAGTACTCTATAAGATAGTATTGCTGCTGTCTGTGATGAAGTCTAAGTTTGGAGGAAGACGACACTAAAGATGCCATAACAGGTGGATAACAGTAAAGAAACTATGAACTGGGCCTGTGAGAGTAGCTAGACCATGTCATTTAAGAAAACCCTCAATCCACTATGTTCTGTTGGAAAGCCCAGAAGACACTATACATCAAAGAGATAAGGAAGGCATGAGTGAGAGGGGACCAACATTGATTAAAAGCCTCATGAGAGCTCTCTGTAGGCTATGGCTGATGGTAGGAGATGCTGTTATAGAACTGGGTTCACTGATGGGGTGATGGTATTGACATGTTATAGAATAGTGGAGGGTTTGCTATGGTAAGAAATGAGCAGCCACTGAAAATTTCTAAGCACTGGAGGTAGTCATGTGGGGTTCCCAGCTTAAACATTTACCTGTCCCTACACTAGATTTCTCAGTGATTTCCAGTCACCAGGATAAATCCTTCAGTGTGTTTAAATATTTTTCTGTATTTTTTCCTTCATGCAGTCTTTTTGATGGTGTTTAGGCCTATATAGTTTAAGGATAAAGTTAATATATTTTATTTCTTCTGTATCTCACAGCTCATCTATAAAAATGTGACAGGAAATGGTTCATAGCATCCATCTTTGTCACATACTTCAGATCATTCTCACTGGCTGGCTACCTTTCTATTTATAATTATCACTCTTTGCAATGCCAGTGAGCTCTTTTATGATATAGTTATTATTCTTTCTAAGCATTTTCACTAAACTTTTCTGGGGTCAAACATAAAAGGGCTTATTGAAATTTAGAATGGTCAATGTCAAACAATTTTTAGACATTATTTTATCAGCCAAATTGCTATTTTTATCTATGTTAAAATATGCACCCTATTAAATCAACTCTCCAGGCTTCCATGTTCTATAGAATATGTAATTTGTATTCCTTTTAAAATGTCCTGAAACTTAAGATTTTGCTTAAAGGAAAAAAGCGAAGGACCCGGGGGGGGGGGCGGGGTGGGGGGGAAGGACCCGGGGGGAAGGACACAGAGAAGGGCAAAGGAGGCAAATAAAAGCAACGCATGATGTGAACTCAGTCAAGCTCCTGCTAACTTTTCTCATGTATGACTGTATTGGTCATGTGATAATTTTACATGTAGAAGATACATCCTTTAGTGATTACTTAGTTCTGCTTGGGCAATATTCGTGGGGTTTGGTTAAGAGACATGTGGCACAAGCTTCTGTTTTGATGTAGAATACATTTGCCTTTTCAAATTATTTCAGGAATAAAATGTACCTGACAGACACCAAAATGTACATGTCTGTGCCCGAGTATGCCTTTAAAAAAACTGGAATGTAGCCCTTTATTCTTTTAAAAGAATACTTATTAAACTGAGAAAAGATGGAACATGACTTAAATGTCATGAGGCACAAATTGGAATATCCTCTAATCTCAACCACTTAAAATTTATGATCATTTGAAAGTGGTGCTATCTGGGTTCTAACCTGTAAACTGCTGTAACGTCTTTATGATTATTACATTTTGGGATAGGTTTTCTTTAAAGTCTTTCTGCCTGCTTGGTTGTTGCATCTCATTTACTTAAATCTCCTCATTGAGACTCTTATTTCTATGTGTCACATTAGTGTGGATAGTCTAGTTGTATACCAAAGAGAAATTAGTTTTTGTGAATGGCCTATTTCTACAAACTTGGACTAAAATTTTCCATTTTGAAAGCTTGCCACCCCTAATGAGAAGGCAGCTCACAGAAGAAGAGAATAAGGAAAGACATTTAAACATCATAGAGTTCACATCTTTTATTTATAATGACAAATGAGACTAAGAGGTCTGGAGATCATCACAGAGATGGGAGAAGAACTTAGAGTTCTTAACTCTTGGGTTAATTTATCTTTTCTGTTTTTACCTTCTCTACTTACTGTTTCTTTCTTTTCAACTTGGTAGCTTCTGCCCTCACACATAGAAACCACCACTGGGATCACTGTCATACATTAATCTTCACACATTCTAACTTGGTCTCACCAAATATCAATGTTCCAAATAAATTTTAATTAGGACGTTTTCTGAAAAGTGCTACCATAATATAATCACACACCAAATAGTATACAAGGGGCTACCTATGGCTTTTTTGTTCCCCCAATAATCTACTCTTTACAGAAAACTCTAAATGTACTTTTTGATTCTGAAAACTTTAGATAACTTTTTAAATTTGGGGTCCAATATTAACTAATCTCAGAAGTTTCCTATTTTAAGTTATCAAAACTAAAATGTTCCTTTAAACAACTGACTACCCCTGACTATTTTTCTCTACCAATCAAAGTTTGAATCATTGGTTTTTGTCTGTTCATATTTTTCCAAAACTTCTTCCCATCTCAACTTTAACCATCATTTAGGACTGGTTAAATATATGAATCTTTGGAATTTTGGTGCTACTGACAAAAGACAGATAGCTTTTCATTAACTCCACTCTTCTGGAATAGATCCTCTGTGATTGCCTTTCTGGTGTGCCAGAGAACTTCTTTTTCATTTTGACTTTCAGTCCTGTTAACCTTGAATCACACTGGCCCAGGTCAACCATGTCAACAATTCAATGAATTCCAAATTATAGCTAGCAGCCAGACTGAAAAAGTATTAAAACTGAAAATAAACTGCCCCAAGAGTATGGGTAGAATAGGGGAGACAAAAAGCCACAACTCCATTCCAGGTGCAGGTCCAAAGAACCTTCATGACTGAAATTCCATTAGGTTGTTTTGCTCATATTGAAGACTATTTGGTTAGGGGAATTAACAAGTTAAAGGAGATTAAAAGCTGCATTTTCAAATGCCTCTGTTGTGTAATAGTTTAACATCAGTCTTTCTGTAGATTTAGAGGTTTCTCTGAGTTAAAGTGTTACTAATTAGTTTCACTAGTATTTCTATTATTACTAAGGCAAGATGTTTTCTTTTTGAAATATAGTTTACTGAAAAGTATAAAATAAATCACTTGTATTTCTATCACCTAGATGAAAACTGGTATTTTGGTATATAGAGTTTCAGATTTTTTTCTATGAACACACACACACATATGCACATTACAAATTACTGAATTCTACTGTAATAACACTATTTTCACTTGAGTATTCTTTTATATAAAAATTCTCCTCCTGAATGGTTCCATTGATTCTATTTATAGACATGGCCCAATATCATCAATTTGTACTCATTTCTAAGTAATTTCCAAATTTGAGGCTCCTACAAATACTGTGGTAACCATCCTTGTTTCCCATCTTTACTCATTTGTCTAATTCTTCCTTAGAATTTTTGTATGTTAAATTTCTGGATCAAAGGGAATATATATTTTAACAGTTTACATGTATAGCGCCAAACTGTCTGGTAAAGTTTGTGCCAGTTTAGACTCCTGTCAACAGTTGATGAGTACCCTCTTCCCACAGTACATCACATGCTAATGAAGTTTAGCATTCCTTTCACATTTGTTAATTTGAGAGATAAAGGGGAAATTTTAATTTTTCAATCTGCTTTAATATTGGTAAGGCTGAACATGTTTTCATGTTGTGTTAAGTCTAACAAGAAAGCAAAGCACAACTTAAGTACAAATTAGGTCTAAAATTGCATTTACTGCCTTTATTTCAGTTAAGTAAAATCAGTCTTTGAGATCAAATTAAGTGAAATTAGAAAATTGCTGAGCCTCCCGAGCCTCTTACAATGAATGTGTATCAAGCACTTGTTTTGTACAAAGCATTTTCCCACATGTATTGAATTTAGTCTTTAATGATGACACTGTGCAGTAGGTTCTACTTTTTAAATAAATTTTGTCAGTGAGAAGACAGGAATAAATAAGGTAAGTAAGTGGCAGAGCTAATATCTGAACTTAAATACTACCTCTAAAATATGTTCTGAAGCTCTGTTATTCTGCTGTTTTCTCTGTGCACATACCTAAGACACAAGATACAAGGTTGGATGTGAATATATAAAACAAATTTATGTTTAAAAAATATTTAAATGCATAGGCTAATGCACATGGGTTGCTTGCGATACATAAATAATGAAAAGGCTGCTGCCCTGAATGACGGGAAAAGTCAACATGAAAAATTACATGATATTGGCTTATGGTAATGAGGATTAAAAACATGAAAATCATGGTTTTGACTTAGAAGACCAATCATCCAACAAATGCCAGGAAATACTATTTGTCCTAAACCAGTACAAAGTAAGAGACCCGAGTTCCAGTGGGCAAAGCCCTGCTTATCTTTGATGTGATGAAGCTGTTTGTCATTCAAGCCTCACTAAGTGTATTATGTGCTTTCTACACTCATGGAAATCAATCTTTTCTTTGGATTTAGGAGGCTTTAATCCCACCTCTTGCCTGACCTTGCTGGGATTACAATTCACTGTATCTGCTAGTGATATTATTTTCTAAGTTTGATTTACAGATCTGAGGAAGGAAGCCAATGATCTTTTTTGAGCCAACAGTCAGATATTTAGCCTACAGTAACTCCATAGGCAGGTTATAGCATCCTCATTTTCATATGAATAAACCCAGACTGGAAAAATAAGGTTCCTGTATTCAAGGAGCTAAAATAACACTTGAGTGACTGGCAGCACTCTGATGCTCTTTTTCCCCCCAGTCCTCTTCCTATTAACTTCTTAAATATTTAATGCTAAAAAGCTCAACCACAAAATGTGATAATCATAGCAAAACAAGCAAACAAAAAAGTTATTTCTTCTACTGATACCATTGGAAATATCCTAGTGTCTTATTGGCCCAGAAGAGGTAAGATGGAAAGATGATCGTTTTAAAAATGCATTTTCTATGGGATGTAAATTTCAGTTAAGACGTAAACTTTTACAAAATTCTCTTCCAAACTCCAATTGCTTTTCAATTCTTCACACAACTACGTAAATTCTCACAGTGGAACTAGTTATCTTTTGCTCTTATTTTTATAAAGGAGTTATTTTTCAGTATTATAAAATAGTTCTTTTTCTTCTATTGTTGCAATGAAATGAACATATACAAGTTGTATTAGACTCAACATTGTCTCCCTTCATGCCAGAGGACCAATAGCAACAATCCCAACAGTAAAAATACGAATGCACAAATGCCACTCCTTAGATCACTGCAGCCTCTAGGACCCAGTTTCTTTTACTGATTTAACAAAATGACAAAAAAGTTAAAAAGTTTGACATGAATGTTTTTGTTTAATAAGTAGCCACCTGCATCCTGTAGAAAACAGACACTTGACCCTTGATGTAGCTTCTGTTCAACTTTATATCATGGGAACACATAGGTCTGATATTTTTTGCCCTCATCTTCAATTGCTCATATACAGGGGTCCCTGGCCAGTGGACTGAAGGCTTCGTTTATGATAAGGGTCAGCTCGGATGGCTGACTGCTAACATCTCGGGATTGTAGCTCTCAGGGAGGGTGCAGAAAACTAGGGGAAACCACACTTTCAGACAAACTCTGGTCTCTCAAGGAGCAGAAGATTCCCAGTGGAAGAATCACACGGGACACCAGCCCAACTCTCGTGGACGGAGCAGTGGTTCCGACGGCACCTCCGTGCTCACGGAGCAGAGTAAACAAGGCCAGCTCCCCCCTTCTGACCGCGGTTTGGAGACGGCGCAGCAGTTTCGCTGGCACCTCGCAGCTCACGGAGTAAACAAGGCCGGCTCCCCATTCTGACCGAGGTTTGGAAGACCCACAAGGCTCCCAGCACTCGGCGTGGCAGCTCCCGACACAGAGTAAACGGGACCAGTTCCCCTTCTGACCGAGGTTTGGAGCCCCGGGAAGGCAGAGTTGCCTGCTACGGACACAAGAAGGAAGCCAGACAGGAGAATCCTGGGCAGAAAAGCACCATCAGTCTTAACGCTGCTGTACTGGCCCTGGGAACTAACAACTTGGACGTCCACTCAAGAGACCTAATCTGAAAGCTGGTAACTTCAAAGAC
>CAUYOR010034269.1:0-25547 GCA_963573925.1 Callimico goeldii
TTTTGAGACGGAGTTTCACTCTTGTTACCCAGGCTGGAGTGCAATGGCGTGATCTCGGCTCACCACAACCTCCGCCTCCTGGGTTCAGGCAATTCTCCTGCCTCAGCCTCCTGAGTAGCTAGGATTACAGGCACGCGCCACCATGTCCAGCTAATTTTTGTATTTTGAGTAGAGACGGGGTTTCACCATGTTGACCAGGATGGTCTCAATCTCTTGACCTCATGATCCACCCGCTTTGGACTCCCAAAGTGCTGGGATTACAGGGACATCTTGCTATTATTTGTTAAAGGTCATGATTTTAGAATATCATTACTTTCCATTTTAATTAATATGGGATCCTATGGGAGATGTTCTAAATAATTTAAAACATGTAAGACCTACTGTGAAATAAAGTTTGCTTGCAAATTGCTAAAGGGAAACACCCTGTAATTTAAAAGTTCTATAATTATTGTTAAGGCAGACAGTACTCTCATATACATTCATTCATTTCTGAGGCCAATCATTTAGAAATATTTGCAGAGGAATTATGTTGCTTCTCTCCTTAATAGGGCACAAAACCTTCACACTTGGAAATAACGTCATGCTTTTTACTACAGACACTGATAATCTCAAATGAATGTTAGGCAAATATATTTCTCAGAGACATCGTACTAGATATCTGAGCATTCTACCAACATAGAACAATTATCTCTCTCACACTCACTGGGAACGCTTATGTGCAAAATTTAGAAGAGGAGGAAATAAAATACTTATAAGATGGTCAGTGCAATTTTAATTCTATTTTCAACGTTTTGCAGACCAAGAAACATATAACAGACATTATTGAAAGGAAAAAATATGATATACAGTGAAAATAATACTGTTGAAATACTCCTTTGAAGATTTTTGTTTTGTTTGGATTTTGGGGGGGGGGTTGTGGTAAACATACTCTGTTTTAATAAAGAGTAATCTCTTACATTTGCATATCATTTGACTAATTGGCCAGAAAGATTTTTCCATACATGACCTCATTTTTAAACCCTTATTTAGGTTAATTTGAGATAGGTAAGTTTAATTATAATCTCTTTAAAGAATGCAAGTGAGGCTTTAGAGGATCAAGTAATTCTGGAATCTATGGAAGAGGTGAGTAGAAAATGCTGGTCACCTGGATAATAAAAGGGAGGTCACCTGTTCTTTAGAGATGAAGGGAAAGTGTAGTAAGGAGGTTACTTCTGTGAGTTGGATCCCAAAGAAATTTGCATCTGATATCATCAGTGATAAGGGAGGCAAATCAGCGAGAAAGGTAAGACATGAAGAGAAAGGTGGGTCCTCCTAAAAGGCAGAATGTACTCCAGCCATACATGCTTCATGGATTTTAATGGACTAAATAATATAAGAAAAACATTTCCTTCCACTTAAAATACTCCTAAAGGCAGAATTTTACTGTGGGAAGTACACTGGCGTTGGAACCACAGAGTTGTAGCTTTCTGATACAACACCCCAAAGGATTCAGTACCAGGTAGTACTGACAGAAAACTCAACTTTAGGTTGTTTAGACATTAAAGAAGATTAATTGGTTGTTCCAGATGCAAGTCAAGATGTTGGTTCTGTTTCATGGTTGATTTAATTTAGCAGCTCAAACAATGACACCAGGACCCAAATTCTGTTCCATCCTTCTGCTTTCCATGGTATTTGACTTATTCAAAGCCTCTGGATGACTAGCTACCATTCCCATGCTGCAGCTCCCTTATCCGTGTCCAGGTGATTGAGTCCAGCCAATAAGCACATTCCATTGTTCTGGGTTACATCGTTGATTCAGAAGAAAATATAAATTTTATGCTGGTTAACTAAGTTTCAGAATTAGACTCAAGAACAGGAATCATCTATGTTGAGTGAATGAATCACTTGGTTGTGACTACTTCAGTGTGAACAATATAGAAGGGGTCAATGAGAAGGGCAGGCATTGCAAAACTTCATAGATAGATTACATTTAAATCTCCAAGGCTTGAGTTCTTCATCTGTACATTATGAAAAATGTCAGAGCGGATATGAACACTGAATTAAGTTAACATAGGAAAAACTCCCAGGGTAGTACCTGGCATGCAGTGAATATGTTAGTACCTTTCTCTTCCTCTTATAATACAGTAATATATTGAATAATAAAACACAGGTTGGGTAATTTGCAAATTACTTTCCAGTTTTCATATTTTATACTTTTATAAAAACGTGTATCAGCCTCTTTGCAATTTATTACTTTGAAAATTATAAGACTTTAGGACAAATAGCGATCATGGATAGAGCTTTCTTCTACCCTTCCCCTTTTCTTTTACTTTACCTATTTTTTTGAAATATAACATGAATTAGAAAATCTCTGCTGCATCTTTAAATGTTAAACTTTAACATAGCTGTGGGGATAGTACAGTCAATTTATTAATTGCACTTACATTTAAATTTTATACTTGTGAGTAAAAAATAGTTCAATAGAGTTTAAGCCAGTTTACTTTGTCGGTTATGGAAGCTATTTTTCATTTTATGTTACAGAAGCTGAATACAATTGTTTGATTTAGAAAAAGAGGAAATAAAGCCAGTGACTTGCTATGAGAACCCTGGAGAGATTTCTTAACCTTTTTGATCTTCCATTTTCTGATCTGCAAAATTAGAGGGAAAAAACAGGCAAGCATGAGTCATGAGGTTTCAATAAGGACTGTGAAGACCTAGAGCAGTGTCTGCCACAATGATAGGATAAATAGGTGATAGCATGACCATTACCTCTAAGGTAGAACAAGTTTTCTTTTGTGATTTTAAATATTGTTTAATAAAATGAATCCTTGTGCAAAGAAAGGTTACTCTCAGGAAAGCAGTGACCATATATCAGAGTTCTTCAGAAAAACAGAACCATGAGGAGATACACACACACACGCACGCATGCACGCACACACACACATATAAAGATATTTATTTGAAGGGATTTGTTCACACTGTTGTGAGGGCTGGCAATTCTAAAATCTGTAGGGTAGGCTAGCAGGCTGAAAACCCGCAGGAGTTGATGCTGCAGTCTTGAGGTAAATTTTTTCATTAGGGAAATCTCAGTTTTGCTCGTAAGGTCTTTGAACTGGATAACGTCTACCCGTATAACCGAAAACAATCTCCTTAAAGTCAAATGATTATAGATGTTCATGGCATCTACAAAACAGCTTTGCTGCCATGCCAAAATTGGTGTTTTTGTTTGTTTTTAAGACAGGATCTTACTCTGTCATCCAGACTGGAGTACAGTGGTGCAACCTCAGCTCACTGCAACCTCTGCCTCCTAGACTCAAGCCATCCTCCCTCCTCAGCCTCTGGAGTAGCTGGTACTTAGAGGCACATGCCACCACTCCCGGCTAATTTTTGTATTCTTAGTAGAGGCAGAGTTTCACCATGTTGTCCAGGCTGGTCTTGAACTTCTGGACTCAAGCAATGTGACTGTCTGGGCCTCCCAAAGTGCTGGGATTATAGGTGTGAGCCACCACACCTGATTGAAATTAGTGTTTGATTGAATAGTGGGTGCTATAGTTTAGCCAAACTAACCCATCACAGACGAGAGACTGACATGAAGGGCACTTTAGAGTCATGGTCTGCTTAATTTGGGAGAATTTTGGAAATTCTTCCAGCAGTAAACTTATGATGTGTATACTTTTTAACATATACATTATACTTTAATGCAAAGCTTTTAAATGTGTTTGTTTTTAATCTACACCCTAAATTAGTGATAGCAAGGGATTTCTCCTCAGAGATTTGGCTGGTGGATCCTCCAGATGTTGTATAAAACAATGTTGTATTTATAGTTGTATCCAGGCTTGGTGGGTAATACAGTTGTCATTACCTATTGATAGCTCCCAGTAAACAAGGCCAAGGAGCAAGCATGTTAGCGATGTATTTACCATCTCATTGGTTATTACAGTTTTAAAATACATGAAAACTCTATTAAGTCCTGGCCGGGCGCGGTGGCTCAAGCCTGTAATCCCAGCACTTTGGGAGGCCAAGGCGGGTGGATCATGAGGTCATGAGATCGAGACCATTCTGGTCAAAATAGTGAAACCCCGTCTCTACTAAAGATACAAAAAATTAACTGGGCATGGTGGCGCGTGCCTGTAATCCCAGCTACTTGGGAGGCTGAGGCAGCAGAATTGCCTGAACCCAGGAGGTGGAGGTTGCGGTGAGCCGAGATCGCGCCATTGCACTCCAGCCTGGGTAACAAGAGCGAAACTCCGTCTCAAAAAAAAAAAAAAAAGAAAACTCTATTAAGTCCTAAAGTATCCAAGGACTCTATGGAGTTGTTATATATTCTTAGAATAATGATATTGCTAACATTCTCTCTGTAAATATAGTGACGATTAGTCTAACATTCACTTAGATAGAAGAGCCCTAACTGGCTTTCTTCTCTAGGTTAATGTATGTATAGGTCTTCAATTTTTGTTGTTCTTCTAATATAAGTTGCACATGGCTATAAACGCGTACCTTTGCTAGGTGGTAATTTTCTTAGCCTTCCTGGTTGAGAAAATGTATGCTGGATTCCAGGTCACCTAAAATAAATGCTAATATATAAAATTGACAATTAGTACAATTGTCTGGTTGGAAAATTGTACCATAAAAACACTATTTCAACTGGGATTTAGGAGACTTGGAATCTATTATATATTCTGACAAAATTATATGGTTTTCTGCATCCTGGTTTCAGCTCAGTCTTACATCAACCTTATGGCCTAGATTCTTTTGCATTTCTTTGCAGATAAAGGAAATATGAAAATGTGAGAGTGCAGTTCTCTGTTCATCCTTCATAGTTGGCCCAATTTTGCCGAATGTCATGTCAGAATGGAAGGAAATTTTCCAGTAATTTCCTCTTACCTGACTCTTTAAACGTGACAAAGGCTGCATTTCATTAGCTGGGTTCTTTCTAACTAGAAGTGTTTGAAAAGGGCTTTTGGCAGCGAGTATATTGAAGAAGGTGGCATAGAAGGTCAGCCATGATGGCTCATGCCTGTAATACCAGCACTTTGGGAGACCGAGGCAGGCGAATCATTTGAGGTCAGGAGTTTGAGACCAGCCTGGCCAACATGATGAAACCCCATCTCTGTCAAAAAAATTAAAAATTAGCTGGAAGTGGTGCTCCTGTAGTCCCAGCTACTCAAGAGGCTGAGCCAGGAGAATCCCTTGAACCCAGGAGGCGGAGATCACAGTGAGCCAAGACCATGTCACTGTGCTCCAGCCTGAAAGACTCTGTCTCCAAAAAAAAAAAAAAAAAAAAAAAAAAAGTCACAGGATGGATGATGGCAGGGGTCTTTGATTTTTGGTCATGCCACATTGTTAATACCGCACTAGTCTACAAATGGCATGGATATCTCTAAGCAATTTGTTTCTACCCACTCTGTTGACTGCAGGCAGGAGAAGAACCATTTTTATGCCAGATAATCCCTTTGCAAACGAGTAGCCCATATTTTTATGTGGCATTGGGTGGCAGGATAGGACAAGGGTGAGGTGAATGAGGCACTTGCTTTGAGTACAAAATTTAAGGGAGCTCCAAAAACTCTGGAGTAAAAATAACATTTAAAAAATTATTTGCCTTAAAACAGTATTTCTCTTGATTTATGAGTTTTTTCTCTCCTCTTAAATATTTCTGAGCCAAGTAGAGTGAAACTCAATCTGAGATGATTTTGATGCTCCTTTTAAAACTTCTATTTCCTAAACCAAGGTTGTTTGAGGTCTGCACTTTTCCTTGAATATAAGGTTTTTCTTCTATTATTGTTTCACTTTAAATTTATCCAAGCATAGGGGAGCAGTAGGCAAGGTTTTAAAGGCAACAGTGGTAATTCAAGGGATAAAAAGAGTTAAATGAGTAAAAAGAAAATACAAAGGAAATATTGGGGAGAAAACCTAGGAAGAGATTTCTGACTATAAAGATACTAATCTGCTCAATTCTTATTATGAAATTTGAAGTTTATAAATTTCAGAAAATTGTGAATAGAAAAATAATACCTTCCAAATCATCTTTACTGCCAAAATAAAAAATGTGTTGCAAAAAATCTTTACATTCTCTGTATCTTTCTTCCTCATTCCCTCTTCCTTCTCCTTTTAACATGTCTATTTTCAACCATCTATTTGACACGTAATAACTTTGTGTACAGTTGTATATACTCCTGTTTACACTTACTGCATTATAAGCATTTTCCTATGTCAAATTCATATTTTCAAGTTTAAAATTTTATTAATATTTATATTATAAGGCCCTCTATTGCTATACTATACTTTAGCTAAGCAGTTTCTTCTTACTATATATTTAAGCCTATTTTTAATTTTTGGCTATTGTAAATATTGTTAAATGTAAATCTTTAAACATCACCAAAGGAGAAATTTCTAGAAGTTAAATCATAAAGTCAAATGCTATGGGCATCTTTAAGGTGAAAGAAGCTGTTGTCAAATTATTTTCCAGAAAGCCTTCTTATAGAATTACTGACGTTATGTTTTTTTTTCCCCCTATTTTTGTCAATTCTCAGACAGTCCTTTTCAAACCAGAGATGTATTTTCATTCGTCTTTATAATATTCACTTATGTTTTGTTTTCTGTGTTTTTAACAGTTCTTTCTATTTTTGATGCAACAATTCAGTCTATTGGGACTTAACTTCAGTGTAAAGGATAAGTGTTGCAGTTGAGTGCCTCCCTCTCCCCTGCTTAGAGCGCTTTTCCCTCTCCCCTGCTTAGAGCGCTCTTCCCTCTCCCCTGCCTGGAGCGCTCTTCCCTCTCCCCTGCCTGGAGTGCTTTTCCCTCTCCCATGCTTATAGTTCTTTTTCTGTCTCCCATGCTTCGAGTGCTTTTGGGGTCCAGTTTAATGTAAAAATGAAGAGGTCTGTGTACATGTTGCTAACCTAATCTGGGTAGTACAAAAAGTTCCTTGCACAATTCTTGATTATAGACTGATCCTTTTTTTCTAATAAATAATCCCTTTGCCTATTTAGTTACTTTGCATTAAATTAGCCTGATATAAATACTATTACTCATGTTTGCCTTTGGTTTGTGTTTGCTTGATATACCTGTGTCCATCTTTCACCTTAACTTTTTAGAGTCACTTTATTTTTAGCTCTGCCTTTTGTATATGTAGCATGTAGTCAAGAAATTTTTCTTTTAACAAAATATTTACCCTATTTAGGTTTATGTTAACTCATATATTTGGTTTTCTTTCTGTCATATTTTGTACATTTGTTTTTTATTTTGTCTACTGCTACATGAATTTGACATTTCTCAAATGATTTTTGTAGCATTTTTGTTTTTACAAATGGTTTTAAATTTTCAAGTTATTGCTGAATCTATATGTATTTAATTATTGCTTTATTAATGAAAAAGGTTTAATGTTTCTTTTTCTAGCCAATATGAAATAATAGTTAATCCCCTGTCACGATAAAAAAAATGCAAAATATATAAAAGAATGCCTTTCAGGACAGTGGGTATGATATAATAAAGGACAGTGATCTCTGAAAGGAGATGTTGGAAACAACATTAGCCTTCTGATTGACCCAGATTTGTGCCTTGAGAGCTTCCAGGCAGTAGGGTCGGCAAGCCCAGGCAGAGTTCAGTGGACGTTCCCTGTGGTGCAGACAGAGCTGGGAATTTGGGCATTAAGTGCAGCTGGGATTCACAGGGCAGAATACAGGACGCTGGGGATCTGCAGAGTTGACCCCTTGAGTTTTCTGTAGATATTGATCACTGCACTCATATAAGAAAAATACTTGAAGCTGGTAAAATAATCACTTTAAAGGGCAGAAGCGACAGTAGTTAATACTCATGAATTAACAGTGTCTATTTCTACTAACCAAGCTGGAAAAATCTCATATTTCATTGGAGTATTGGGTAAAATACTTAAGTGCGTCTTGTTTCTGTCGTAAGGAAAAATTAGCTCTGGACTAATTCTAGTTGAAATCCTGAACATTAGCATTGCTAAACGTTCTGCTCACAGAAGTCCAGAAGCAGTGACGTTTCTACCAGCAAGACTGGCAAATTTCATAATTCATTGGAATATTGGATAAAGTACTCAGTTTCTTGCCTCCATAGTGGGAAAAAATTAGTCCTATATATTATGTAACAATCGGTTACATGTAACTGATCTTCAAAGCAAGACTTGAAATGTTCAAACTGTTAACAAGTAATTCATTTTTGTCCCAGAGGAAAGCCAAAAACTACGTATGAGACTACAAAAGTATCTGGTACTCAACGAGATCATATCCAATCAAAATACCTTACCATTCAATAAAAAATGAACAGATAGCAAAGAAACAGGATAAATCAACTATAATGTGGGAAATAAAATCAATTGCTTTCAAACTTAACCAGATGTGACACAGGTGTTAGAATTATTAGACAATGCAATCAATCACTGTAAATTACATAAAATTATTAAGTAGAGACACAGAAGATATTGAAAAGACCCATATGGAACTTCTAGACATAAATATTACAAGGTTTGATATAAAAATAAACTGACTTAGATTAATGGTAGGTTAGGCATCCCAGAGAAAAATATTCATGAACTTGAAAACGTATCTATGGAAATAGTTAAAACGTACTGAGAAATAAAAGAATTTAAAAAAAGAACCCAATAGCAATGAACTGTGTGACAACTGGAAGCAGCCTAATTGTGTATAATTGGATTCCCTGAAGGAGAGATGAAAGTGGGAAAAGAAAATAATGTTTGAAGAAAAATGCCCAACATTTTTCAGATTTTTTTTGAAAATAATAGACCTTACTTCCAAAGAGCTCAATAAACTCCAAGCAAAAGAAACTGGAAAAAAAAAGTTATGCTAACAAGCACCAAAATGGAATTGTTCAAAGTTACTGCTGAAGAGAATATCTTGAAAATAACTAAAGGAAAAAAAGACATATCGTAAAGAAGAACAAAGATAAAGATAACAGACTTCTTGCTGAAAACAATGCATGTAGAAAAACTGGAGTGGTATCTTTAAAGTACTGAAACTAAAACAATAACAAAAATTCTGCAAAAAAAAATGTCAACCTAAAATTCTACACACAACAAAAGCATATTTCAAAAACAAAGGGAATAGACTTTCTAAGATATGCAAACTCTTGAACTAATTCATGGTCAGCCCATGTGCATTACAAAAAATAAGTCCTTCACACAGAAGGCAAATTATATCATGTGAAAATAAGGATATATATAAAAGAAATGGCAACTACATGGATCAACATGTAAGATTTTACAGATATTATTTAAATATCTTTAAAACATAAATGACTTCAAATAAAAATTATCATAATGTAGTGTTAAGTTAAAAACATGAAGAAGTGAAATATATGACAACAACATCTAAAAGGTCAAAAATAAAGGAATAAAATTACACTGTATAAGGTGCTTATTTTATATGTGGTATGATATATCCCTTAAATTTAAGTTGGGATAAATTAAAGGCACAGGGTCTAAACCCTAAAGCTCCAGTAGAATAATAAAACAAAAATTAAACTTTAAAATGTTTCTGTACCTTTTGGCATTACAGAATTGCTGTAGCTACCATTTTGCTTGATCTGTAAAAACCAAGTCTGACATCTGGCTAATTATGGACCAATATTCTTAGTTTTGGGTTCTTTTGTTTTGTATATAATTCAATAGGCAGATATTGAAGGGTGAATCAGTCTCTGCTCTCTAGATCTCCAAACTTTAAAACTACTTATGAAGTATTTGTTCTTTACGCTTTCTTTCCCATTTGAAAAATGTCATGTTATTCACAGAATGATCGAAAACAGCTCCTAATTCTTTTTCAAGTGCTGACACAGAGATGTTGCTGTAAAGGTCCCCCGATGGAGCTGCTTATAAAAAGTTGTATTTTATTTTCTATTCTTATCATTGATTGGAATCTCACTGTGCCAACACAGAACTGGTGGATGGCTATGTATTTTCTCTGAAATGGAAGTTACACTAAAAACACAGGCTTCCAGTTTTGTTTGCAAGTTTTTTTTTTATTTTTTCTTTTTTGTTTTTTTAATTGAGGTGAAGTCTTTCTTTGTTGCCCAGGCGGGAGTGCAGTGGTGCCGTCTTGGCTCATTGCAACCTCTGCCACCCAGGTTCAAGCGATTCTCCTGCCTCAGCCTCCTGAGTACCTAGGATTACAGGCAGTGCCATTGTGAATGACTAATTTTTGTATTTTTAGTAGAGATGGGGTTTCATCATGTTGGCCAGGCTGTTCTTGAACTCTCGACCTCAGCTGATCTGCCCGCTTTGGCTTCCCAAAGTGCTGGGATTACAGGAGTGAGCCACTGTGTCAGGTCAAGTTTCATTTTTATGACTTGTAACAAGTTGGGATAGACATTATAGACTTGTAAGGAGCTAAGTATAAGTTTCTGGCTTGCTTCCAACTGGCATGATATACATATTTAAAATATAAAGCCATCATCTTCTTCAGCACAGTTTCATAATTTATTCCTAAACTTCCTCCCAAGAAAGCAAGTTTATGCTGAATAATCATTTTATCTAAACCATTTGAAATCTCACTGCTACAAATGGCACTTAATAACTGTTACTGAGACTTCAAGTTTCTCTAACTCATTTTTTTCTGCAAATATTCACTGATAACCTACTATGTTCCAGGTGAAAAATCTCATTACAGAAGACTCAATGATGAAATAAGCTATTATAATAAGGCCACTCCTGTCATGGAGCTCACATTTAACTGAGAGACACAGGCAATTGCATGTAAACAAATACAATAATTTCACAAATTTTAGGTGCCAAGAAAAAAGAACTATGGATCGAGGCAAGGCACCATTTCCCAGGATCCTTTGCGATGGAATAACTGTAAAGAAGCCACCATTAGATGATGGCAACAGATGCCTCCCCAAGGAGATTAATTTTGAACTTGGACCAGAGTTGTAGGAAGAAGCCATTCAAACACAGATGGGAGAAGAGACTTCCAGGCAGATGAGGCAACAACACAAAAGTTCTAAAGCAAATACAATTTTGGCATGTTCAAGGAACAGAAAAAAGCATTAGGATGAAACACCATGAGAGAGGAAGACCTAAGCAGTGGATAAAGTCCTGAGGGCAGAGGAGGGTCTTCTGTTCATAATAGCCATTTGGGATTTAACTATGATCAAAAATCTTTTGAGGAGTTTAAATATAAGGTAGTCATGATCTGATTTATAATTTTGAAAGAGCACTTTAGATGCTGTGTGGGGAAAAAGATTAAAAGGTGGAAAAAGTAGAATTTAGAAGCAGTAGTTCAAAGGCTATTGCAGAGCTCCCTGATGCTGGCTTGTGTAGCACTGGAAAGGGGGAACAGTGGACAGATGAAAGGTATATTTTGGAGGTAGTGCTGATAGCATCTGTTATCTAGAGAATTGTTGTTAGCTGAGAAAAATAGTTACCATTTATTTTCCAAACAATATTAAAGGAAACTTTTAAGAAAAATATTTGTTTTTCCCCACCCATTTGTTTTACTTTCTGTATTATATTTCCATTTAAATTCAAACAATGCTCTTTTATAACCCTTCATTATTTACTTAATATTTTCAAACACATTGTTCCTTTGATCCTTATCCTATCCTTGGGAGAAAACAATGCAGATTTTCTTATTCCAGTTTTTATGAAAAAACTGTGCTTCCAACAGGAACGTGACTCACTTAAGATTCCCTAGCAAGTCAAGCTATAAATTAGGATTCAAAGACCAATTCATCAGGCCAATTTTCCTACAGAATAGCACAGTTGAGCACATAAGGCATGGATCTGATGAAAGGGTCTCCATTTTACTACTTTTATTTGCAGTTCTTTAGGAGTACCTCATCCCCCCTCATATCCTCATGGAATGGTTCTTTGGTGGCAGAGTAAAGAGGTATATTTTTCTCTTCTAGTTCTAATTGTCAGAGCTACTAATACACCAAGACAGACAATTTTCCTCATTACTTGGTCCAATCATGATGTTCAGGAACTCATTCTCTAATAATGATTGGGGAGGAAGTTACAGAAACAAGAACATCTATGGAAGAATGCACCATTAGAAAAGGACTTTGGAGCAGTGAGAACACTCAACAAGGAGAATCAAGAGTAATCAGTGCTTACCCAAAGCCATGATGTGCACAAAAGATGAGGATTATGAGAAAGAAATTAAAACAGCAAAGGTGACACTCACTTTAACAGTCAAAGTTCCCTTGAAAGAAGTTAAAATTTGATGAGTGTCACCTGTTATTGAATACAGCTCACCTAGTCTCAGATAATCTGGTGCATAAAGCCTCAAATTTCCTCCAAATTTGAATGAATTTGTGAACCTATCTTTATTTTACAGAGGGCAAACCTGTATCTTTTTTTTTAACCAGAAAGTATGCTAGTTTGAGAGTAATAGTTTATAAATCATATTGTATTCTGTCAAATTTATTAATTATTTTAAAATAATTCAACAAGTAGTTACTTAGTACCTGAGCACAGTAACACAATGAACTTAATCTACTCTTGCTCTCTCTCTCTCTATTCCAAAATTGGTGGCCATCTAGCTATTTCTTGAACATGCCAGGCATACATTTTTCTCATAGCTTTGCCTTAGCCTATTCTTTTCTTCTGCCTCTTGTACCAGAATCTTATTTCATTCATTTTCTCACCTCCTTTAGGTGTCCCTCAAATGTCACCTTCTCAGAGAGGGATTCCCTGGATATCCCATGTAAAATTCCAAACTCACCCTTGCCTTCACCAATATCACAACACATACATTTCATATCCTCCTATCTTCCCAAAAAATGTAAACTTCATAGGGGCAAGAATATTTGTTTCAGTTGTATCTTCAGGACCAAGGACAGTGCCTGGCACACAGTAGGTAATATTAGTATGTTTTGAGGAAATGAATGAATGAATGAAATTAATCCCTGCACCAGGAACTTGCAGTCTAGACTGGAAATTTCTATGTGGTATGATCATTGTTATGGAAAGGTTATTTCAGGATGTTATGAGCACACAGAGTTTGCAAGTCACAATAGGGATGGGGAAGACAGCCTAAAGGAGATGTTACTAAACTGATACCCAAACATTAACTAGGAATTAGGTTTAAAAAGAGACATTGATTGAATTGTAAACATTTGACTTAGATTTGGTCATGGCCATAAAGCAAGATATTACTGTCTATCGTACACAGAGCTACAGCAATAACTTTGACAAGCACAGATTCAAAAAGTAAAAGTTAATCACTAAAAGGCACCTTTGAGTTCTCATGAGACATTATCACATTTAAAACCCTTGAATTGTTATTTTTATATAGATGAGACACTGATACAAACTATTTTGGGGATATTAGCTTATAAAATTGCCATTTGATTTTACTTGGCTTTAATTCACAAGTTCATCACTTAAAGTTTTATTTCTCTTCTATCCACTTATAATCTCTGTTATATAGAGCATAGATGTGTGATCAAAGCATGTATTTAAAGTTGAGATTCACATTATCTACAGATTTCTTATTTGTTTAAAATCATTTATTCATAATTATTAAACAGCAAATAGCAACACTGAAATTTTTTTTTTTTTTTTTTGCCAATCATTGTGAGCTTAGAAGCTCAGGTTGACCTCGAACTCATGGCCTCGCCTTCGCAAGCGCCAGGACATTCGGCCAGAGCCACTTTGGGCCCCATGAAATATTTTTTTTTATTGCATTTTAGGTTTTGGGGTACATGTGCAGAACATGCAAGATAGTTGGATAGGTACACACATGGCAGCGTGTTTTGCTGCCTTCCTCCCCTTCACCGACATTTGGCATTTCTCCCCATGCTATCCCTCCCCAGCTCCCCCGCCGCTGTCCCTCCTCTATTCCCCCCAATAGACCCCTGTGTTCAGTACTCCCTTCCCTGTGTCCATGTGTTCTCATTTTTCCTCAACCGCCTATGAGTGAGAATATGCAGTATTTCGTTTTCTGTTCTTGTGTCAGTTTGCTGAGAATGGTGTTCTCCAGATTCATCCATGTCCCTACAAAGGACATGAACTCATCATTTTTGATTGCTGCATAGTATTCCATGGTGTATATGTGATATTAAATATAAAGGTGATACACATTTAGAGTAAGATTGTAAAGAAACTATTTACTGTTATTGAATCCTTCACCTTAACTATCTTGCATGTTAACAGGGAAACCACTGGTTTCAAAGTAAAAAGAGCAAGAATGCTTCATAGATTAAGGGTCTCCAGGGAGAATTACAAAAAGAATGATCTCTCACTTCTGGCTCCTACATCTCTATAGGGACTACACTGTTCTTCATGGCAAAGGCAGAAAACAGAAAATCTTGGTTACATAAGTGCATCTTACAGCAAAGAGTGAAATGCTCTTTTACCAGTGGTAAGGGAATAATTTCTGCCTAAAGAAATAAAGAGAGCATCCCCTTCTACAGAGAGTATTCTAGCTGTGGGTTGCTCTCTCAATATTGCTCCTCCACTCAGCTGGTTTCCCTGGTAAATTGGACTGCCCCTAGCAACCTCAACTTCTTTTCAAACTGTTATCTTTTGCAGAGTTGGCAGCTATAAATCTAAGCTCATATTGGAACAGAACAGCACTCAAATAGAAAACACAGCAAAAGTATAATCATACCTTCAGCATTTGATTACAAGTTTTAAGAACTACTTTTTCACCTGACATTCAAATGATTTTTTTTTAGAAAAGTGGTTCTCAACTCTGTTTGTACCTTAGAATAACCTGGGATACTTAATAAATATAGCAATGCATGGATCCTTCCCCAGAAACTCTTACTAGTTGATTTAGGTCTGACCGGATTCCGTTTTTATTTTTCTGACATGATCAACTGGCATTAATGCAGCAACGTGTGTGTGTGTGTGTGTGTGTGTGTGTGTGTGTGTGTGTGTGTGTGGCAGAGGGGTCAACTAACACATAGGTCAGAGCGCTTGTTTTTAAGATGCAGACACTACTACCTTCTACACACATAGCCTTAGGCATAGTTCTTGGCATCCCTAATTCTTAGCTTGCTCATCTTAAAAGTAGAAACAGCAATATCTACCTGTTCTTTGAGTGTAAGTTTGCTTTTTGGAATCAAATTAAAAAATAGCTTTTAAAATACTTTGAAAGTACATTAAAATTGTATACATTTAAGGTGTACAAATGCAGTTTTGTTACATGGATGTATTGTATGGGTTGACAACCAGGCTTTTAGTGTAACCATAGCCCAAATAATATACATTGTACCTGTTAAGTAATTTGTCATTCCTCAGCCCCCCTCCTACCCTTCAAAGTCTCCACTGTCTATTATTCCACACTCTATGTCGATGTGTACACACTATTTCACTTCCACTTAAAAGTATTTGTGTAAATATGTAGTTTTGGCTTTCAGTTTCTAAGCTGTTTCTCTTAAGATAATGGCCACCAGTTCCATCTATGTTGCTGTAAAAGACATTTCATTCATTTTTTTTCTGGCTGAACAGTATTCCATTGTGTGTAAATGCCACATTGTCTTTAAGCATTCATCCACTGATGGACACTTAGGTTGATTCCAAATCTTTGCTATTGTGAATAGTGTTGTGATAAATAGATATGAGCAGGTATCTGAAAGGACATTTTAAAACATTCTGCAGTAGGTATTTGTTACACTTTGGCTGCCTGCCGTCTAGTTTACCTTTGGACAACCAGGAAACTGGACTCCACTTCTACACATGACCAAAACCAGCCAATTAGAGTCCCTTCCTAAAAGGTTGGAGCATTTCATTGGTTGCGTTTCCATTCAGTCCTAGTGGTGGAGTTGTGATCTGTCTGCCCTAAGACCCTAGTCAATGCCTTACTTCCCAACCTGCAGAGATAACCTGGTGTCTCTGAAGTCCCTAACGTCATTCTCCATCTTCTTTTTGTCATTACATAACTGCAACTACTCTTCTCTATACTAAACTAGAATTATTCATTCGTCGTTGACCTCTAACAAACATCTCATTTCCTCAATATCTCCGTGAATACCCAGGTTCCCTGTAGGCTCAGGCAGTCTGAGAAGAACTGGGAGAGTGTACTACTCTGCTCACCCACAACATCTGCTGTCTGACTTGTTCTCATTTTTATATTCTTCATGGGCTCCTTTGAGAAAATGATCTTGTGTCCCTTTTCGTAATATACATCCTTTTCTTAAGAAGGTCTAGGAAGAGAGAAAACAGTCTCTTAACAGCAGAAATCAGAAGAAATGAGGAACTTTCTTGGTATGTGACATATTCAGTTAAAGAAGGGAGGCTGTGATTGTAATAGAGCAATCAGTGGGCTCCTGGATCCAGGCTTGGATCCATCACTGGGTAGCCATGGACAAGTAACTTAACCTCACTGTTAAATTATGTCTACATCTGTAAATGAAATTTAGGTTTATTATGTTTAACAATTGAGAGTGTTATAAATACTTACAGATACCAGAAAATGTTAAATGTTGAATAATGGTGGTAACAGTTATGATAAGAAAGAAGAAACTAGGCTGTGCATTTAATTTGAAATATATATATGTATATTATAAAAAAGAATTATATGGATATTGTAAAAATTTATGTTTATATGTAACATTTTATTACATAAAATATATTAAACATACAATATATAATATATACTATATTTGCATTTTAATTATATACAAATTAAATAATATATGTTAGTCTATATTATACACTAATATTTTTATATATCTATTATTTTTAATTGATTCCGGTGGCTACTTCAATTGGCTGAGGGCAAGAACACTGCTGATTTTTCAATGTCTAAACCCTCTCAGAAGACAGTCAAGACACAGCTATGGGTTGCAATGAACTTTTCTATTTTGGAGATCTTTTGTTCCTTTAAAGAAAACAATCTGTTTTGTGCCAAAGAAGATTTACAGTTAGTAAGCTGTGGTCACCTTACTTGAAAAAACTGTTTTTCTTTCCTACCAGTGTTACAAATGTACTATGCTTATGCACATGTACACACACACACACACACCTGGGTTAATCAATGCTAAGTCTATTGCCAGCATAAAAAGCAAAAAGCTGCAGCATCATCTTTGAAAAAAATTGCTGGTTGTTATCCTGCACCACATATCATTGACAACTTGTTCTCACACAAAAGCTTTGCTTTATCTGCTGTAAGGTTCTGTTTAAAGAAAGTAAAAGGCCATGTCCTTAATTTCCAGCTTCCATGAGTTGTAACAGTTTTTGTTGATTCTGATGCCCGCTTGGAAAGAATACATTTTGTATTTACCATTGGGCAGAACATGCCCTACAAAAATCTATGTAAATTTGATAACAAGAATGTGTGATGGGGTTGTTGGTGACTGTCTCCACCTCTCCTGGTCCTTGGCGTGTGTCAAGCATTTCTTGATTCTGATTGCTGTTTGACAAGACGGTGTTGCAGTTACAAAGCAGACATTGTTAAGAGGGTGGGATACTTGAGAAAGTGTGCTGAGAGGTTCTTTTGTCTGAGTTTTAATTGGAAGAATAAGGTAGTACGTTCAGGTATTTGTGGCATGTGTAATTTCCTCTGGAGAAGGCTAGGATCTAAATGATCCTGGGGAGGAAAAAAAGTGTAGGGATTGAATCTAAGGGTTTTTGTGGGCTAAGCTCACTCAACATTATGCATATAGCAGAGAGTCAATAAGGGCACAGAACTGGAGGACTCAGGCTCTGATTGGTCTCTCAGGTGTGTCTATGACCTTACCTTAAAATAACTGCTTTTATCTCTGTCAGGTGAGTTTGGCTTCTATTAGCCTTGAGGCCTTGAATAGGTTACTTAACCACTTTAAAGCTTCAGTTTCAAAAGTGAGAATGATGCCTACAAGGTAGTCATATTTTATGTGAAGGACAGATTCCTAAAGGTTTTATTTAATTAAAAATGCATATAAGTCAAAATGAATCCTAAAAAGTAAGGCCAGGCATTGATTTGATTAAGTCTGAAGCCTGGCTGCAAGGGTATAAATTCCGCTTCTGATACTCAGATTTCGCACACCACCTTTTCCTTCTCTGCAAAAGAGAGATAAGAAGAGTGTTGTTTCATAGAATCTTCTTTTTGTGAAAAATAAATAGCCTGATATCTGTGACAACTTCTTTTCACAGTTTTTGTTCTCATCAGTTTTTGTTGATTCTGATGCCTGCTTGGAAAGAATACATTTTGTATTTACCATTGGGCAGAACATGCACTACAAAAATCTATGTAAATACGAAAACAAGAATGTGTGATGGGGTTGTTGGTGACTGTCTCCACCTCTCCTGGTCCTTGGCGTGGGTCAAGCATTTCTTGATTCTGATTGCTGTTTGACAAGACGGTGTTGCAGTTACAAAGTAGACATTGTTAAGAGGGTGGGATGTTCAGTAACTATTAGCTTTTATTATAACAACTTTTATTTTCCTGCAAAAGTAGAATATACTCACATCACCAAAGCATAAATGTCATTTAAAGTTCTCTAGGTTTATCTTTTAAATTTGGCAATTCTTCATAATATTTTAAATCGGAAGATGTGTGCTATATTTGAAATTTTGTAAATAAAGTGAGAATGTGTTGATATTTTTATATTAAACTAATTTATATTTGCATAATTAAAATTTGTGTGATTCCAATTTGTATGAAATGTGACTGGTTCTGTATCTCAGCGGATGTCATGAGCATTAAATATGCTAATGAACACCAGTCTCATTTAGCCCATGGCCTGACATTATTAATAATAATGATCTCTAGGCATGAGAACCAAGACTGGGTTCTTGAGACAGAAAAAAAATGCTATTTCTTCCCCCATGGTGTCTTGCAATAATTTACCAGTGCTTGACTGTCTTTTTTTCCTAGCACAGAGCTGGTGTATACAGGAGCATAAGGGAGGAACTTGATAATTTTTGTCTATGTCTCTCCACGTCAGGAAGTATTTCAGAAAACTAGGGCAAATTTATGAACTCCATCAAACTCTCCTCAAATTCCATACTGAGAGATGCTGATATTAACCTAGGAGAGCCTCATTTTTTTTAACTTGGGCAAAAGGCATGTGAAATTTAGATCTTAGAGAAAAATATCTTAGTATATGAGAAGTCAGTTAAAAGAAAAAGTCCTCAAGACCGCTTCTTTCTATATCACACTACCCCTGACCAATAGATGTCACTTTTAACCATGCAGACTCTAACATCAAATTTATTCACTGAAGACAAAAACTTCACTGCGTTGAGAGTTTATGCCAGAGCCCTGCCTGTCCCCCCAGAATCAAAATCAAATTCCATTTATTCATCTATCTGTCTGTCTATCAACAATCGATTTATTCTTTCTCTTTTTCTTCATATATTCATAAAAATATTGAATTTATTTCATTTTAGGTCATGTGCTAAGTCGTGGAGAAAAAAAAAATAAATGGAGCATAAGCTCTCAGCACACATATAGTCTATAGTAAGAAGGACTGACAATCAATCATTATAGAAAATAAATAATGGTGAACTGGCAAGAGTGTAGACAGAATGTTGGAAGACTCCTCAGTGAATTGTACTCAGGTCAGAACCAACTGAGAAGGCTGCTAATTAAATATTCTCTCTCTCCTTTCTACCCCTTAGGATGGCTTGGTTTTTTTGAGCATGGAGAGAAGAACAAGGAGTCAGTCAATACAGAAACACTCTGAGGAACCTCATCTCGATGTTAGACATCTTGCTTCTGAAACTACACCCTGAACAGTGAGTTTCATTACATATATAATTTTCCTTTCTGAAGGCTAATTAGCTCTCTACTGATTTCTGACCTGACAGGCTTGGGACTCACTCATGAAATATAAACCTATATATTTTTTTATCTGAGAAGAGCTGTCTTTTATAACTACTGAGACCCCTGTGAAATGTTGACTTTTCAATCTGGAGACCAAAAAACTTGTATGATTTTCCAGCCATGCCAGGAATTTTCTTCCTCCCTCTTCACCTCTTGTCACATAGATCTAAAAAGGCATTTTTAGACCTAAGGGTAAACTAGAAGACAACCTTGCAAATAAATTCTTGTGCCATGTTTCATTAATACCTTTCAGTGGCAGTGGAAAGGAGTGCTGTCAGAGTGTAATTTCACTTAGAAAGTCAAGCAGAAAATGAATTTCTCATTGTGCCAAGTCTGTCTTAGTGAGGATGACTGTTTCGAGGCCAGCTTCTGAAATCAGGGGAGCATTAAATTACCACAAAAAGGAAAACAGTTTGCATCATTGAAATGTAATGGGAATGGGGGAAGATTTTTACACAAAATACAGCCTTTTATAAAGCTGTTTTATAAAAGACAACTTTAATGCGCTCATAATACTACAGAAGTCATACTTTCCTAAAGCAATTATAATGCTACAGTAGTCCTGACTTTCTGGATTACTATAGTGTTAAGTTAATTATAACTCAGATTAAAAACTGTGTGACAATATTCCTGTTCGTGATGAGAAGGTTGATTAATGACTAAAAATTGGTATACACTCTAGGGTCCCACAAGATATACTGGAAGTCAGTCTAAACTCTCCTACCTGAACTTCTTTTATAGCATGTAGAATTCTTTCTGGACTGCTACAGAAGCTCTTGGTTTTGGGGGTCATATTTTCCTGCGTTAAAAATATCACCTCTGCTATTTTGAGGCTGTATGAGCCTGGACAGTTTCCCAAATATTTTAAGCTCATCTTTCTCAGCTGGAAAATGGCAAAAATAGTACCTATCATATGATTCTCTCAATATAATCTAGGTGGCATATGTAAAATACTAACAAATACTGACAAATGATACAATTTACCTCTTGAGTACTTTCCTTCATAAAGGTACTGTCTATACTCTATAAGCACACTTCAACAGGTTGGAGTTTTGGTCCCCAGAGAATGAGGCAAATGGCTTATGGAGCATCTTTATTCCTTCAAGGACAGATTATGAAAATGTAGAATAAATAATCCATATCACAAGAGGGGATTGTGAAAATAAGATCGATTGAGAATATAATGCATTAAGGTACTCATTAAGATTCATTACTGTGACTTTTGCAAAATGGATGAATCTTGACCATGTAATTTGTTCCATGAGTTTTAATGACCATCTTCAAAGTTGCTGGAATCTAAAACTCCTTTGAGTGTCAGTGGATATCAAAGTCCCCCTTTTATCATCCAGATATACAAAATTCTAGATTTCAACCAACTTTTTTTGTGATCATCTTTCCCCAGTTGGATTGACAACATGATGCTTGAATAATTCCATTTATTTTGGTCCTGTTTTAGCTGCTTATTTGTGTTACTGTCTGTCACATGTCATAAAATATAGACCAAATTACAGGGCCATCACTGTAATCTATTCATATATGCAGTCATGGTGATCTTATAAAAGAATCAGTTGAAGAATGATGTTTCCCTGTGTAAAAGCTTCAAATGAATTTCTTTATACTAAGAATAAAATCCAAACCTCCTGTCATAGGCATGATAGGACTTCTGCATACCCCTGACCTCATCTTCCCCCAATGTCTCCTTTGGTCATCACACTCTAGCCCCACTAGTCTTTCCCCTCCTGGATTATTTTGCCAGTCTTGTTCTGGCCTCCAGTCCTTTGCCTCCACTGTCTAGAATGGACTTTCCTAGGACCTGACGTAGCCGACTCCTTGTTATCATTCAACTTCTGATGCAAGGATTAGTGCCTCAGAAAGGTCTTTAATCTAAAATAATCACCTACTCCCTTTCATTCTGTTTTATTTTCTTCTTAGAATGTATCACTATGTGAGCTTATTTGGCTGATCTGTTTATTTAGACTATGTGTCTCCAACCCCTTCACTACCAGCATCTTCCCGACCCCTGCTAAAATCTAAGTTCCATAAAGTGAGGGGATTTTCATCTCCACTATTTGGAACAGTGCATGCTACTTATTTAATGAATAAATAAATGATTTTTTTCCTATTTTAAGCCTTCTTCCTTAGTGATTATGTCTTCAGAAAGAGTAGCTTATAAACACTCGAAACAAAAATAGATTAGTGGAAGAACAAAAACCTGAATAGCTCTCCCATCTTATACCCCTTACCCTCCAAAATGGTAAAAGGTCTCGAGTGGGAACGAAAAGATGTGAATTCTAGTTGATGACCTGGTGTGAATCATTTGAAGTGACACTTCTAGTAATCAGTTCACTTCTCTAGGCCTCTGTTTCTTCAAGTAGTTTTTTTTCCTAAGATATCTTTCATTTCTACCATCTTGAAATTCTAATGGAAGTAACAAATCTGGAAAGTGTGATGTTAAAGTGGATGTTTATAACATTTTGCACATGGCCGAGGTTAATGAACAGATGAACTATTATTGAAATCTCTGAATTTTGCCCTAGGTTTAAGTCATAGGAGTTTCTTACATACAATTTTAAGGATATGGGCCACATACATCCCCATCCTTAGTGCCTGAGTGGGAGATGGGAAGCGATAAATTTTACCCAGCATCTTCTGACTGGAGGAGACAATCAGACTTCACAGAAGACATTTGTAACACAGATAGCATTGCAGCTGTAAGCCGTGTTGCTTATATAAGGTGCAGACAAAAGTACTAGCTGATCAAAGCACTTTTTCTACTTTTTAACTGAAGACTCTAGTATTACACAGATAGACCTTTAAAAGGAGTGAACAATTTTGGTACATTCTATAAGGCCTGAGTTCCAGTTTCAATTCCATTGGCAAGTACTTGTATGTCATTAGGCATTTTGGGCTGCAGTGACCCCATCTTTTAATTACTCCCAAGTACTCCCCTTCCCCTGAAAAATTCACTAAAATTGTGATTCTTGTCTTCTAATTTTTTGAAGTAATATTTACTGTAAGACTCAATTTACACATATCCTTAAAGTTATGTAAAAGAGAAGGTTGGTCAAAAATGAAAGTCACAGTAAAATTTTTAGGAAAAAAATTCAACCTTAATGATGTCTATTTAGAATATTGGCTTTCTCCAGGGTGGAAGAGAGGTTGAGATGAAGAAAGAGACTATAACAGGGTATTTCTTCATTCCTTTCATAAGAGGAAATTTATCTTGGAGTAGCCAAAATAAAGTACAATTATTATGGGCCTATATGGCATGAGTTGTTTGTTGATCTATGGAGTAATCTCTTATATGAATGAGGCAGATAGAGAACCATAATGTTCATATTGGGACTATACACTCCAGAGAAATGAAAATACCTCTAACTTTATTTTAAGTGGAACCAGCAAGGATCCACTGACCATCTCAAGAGAAGCAAAGTAATTAGATACAAATTAGAACTCCATCTTTAAAAAAAAAAATCAATAAGCTTTTTCCCCCCATAATCTTTCTTTTTAATATAATAAACTGTATACAACCAAATATTTTTGTTATCTATTTCATTTGCTTTTCTTTGTCTTTTTCTCTATCTCCTATTTACATAAAGATTTCTTTATTCTCCAGCCTCTGTCACCCTTGTTTTGTTTCTTATTTTGAAGATTTTTTGTAATGTTAATCTTCTGCTGATTATGAGATTTTAACACATAATTACTTAAACATAAGCATTTCTAATAAAATCTATACTCTTTCTTCTCTCTCCAAAAAAGAAAATTTCTTATGCTTGCCTAAGCCTCTGCTAAATATCGCCTTAAATTTCCAGTCATTGTACAAAATTATACCTCTTCATTTTATTTTATTAAACCATTTTTCCAAAGAACTTTAATCGTTTTTTAAGGTTTTTTTTTTTTTTTTTTTTTTTTATTTCCATGGGCTTTTGGGGAACAGATGGGGTTTGGTTACATAAGTAATTTCTTCAGTGGTAATTTGTGAGATTTTGGGTGCACCATCACCTGAGCAGTATACACTGCATCCTATTTGTAGTCTTTTATCCCTCACTCCTTTCCCAACTTTTCCCTCCCGAGTCCCCAGAGTCCACTGTGTCACCCTTATGCCTTTGCATCCTCATGACTTAGCTCCCACTTATGAGTGAGAACATAGGATGTTTGATTTTCCATTCCTGAGTTACTTCACTTAGAATAATAGTCTCCAATCCCATCCAGGTTGCTATGAATACCATTAATTAATTCATTTTTATGGCTAAGTAGTATCCCATTGAATATACATATACTGTTTCATTTCAATTGTTTTTTTAAAATTTATACATAAGTTAATTTAAAAGGATGGCACATTTGTTTCATTTGCAATTGAAAATATGCAAAGAGGTACATAGTGTGAATCATTTATTTAATTTTAAGCTTCTCCTAATAGTGCACTAGGTGATTTAGTTCAACTCTTTGCTCAAGGCAACTGTAATACTTAAGTGAAAGAAGAATCATCTTCAAAAAGCAACAAGACCCAATAAAATGTTGACGTGGTTAGTGTTAAAAGAGGTGAATCAGAGATGCTTCATCCTGTAGTCATTAAAGAGATAAATAAAATTTATCATGCATGAATTAGAGTCCTCTTGCTCTATTATCTCACTGTTATCGCTTCATATTTTCTGCCCTTACTTTAAGTCATGTACCTCAAAGATTGTTGCTTTTGTCTTGGGGTCATCTGTGGATACTTAGAGGCCATTTAGAGCAGAGCTTTGCCCAGGACTGGCACATGAAATAGCTCTACTATGAAAGTGGGTAAATGAACTTTATTCAAGCAAGTAATCTAAGTGATCTACAAAAAAATTTCCATTCATAATCTTGTCTTAGGGTCTTGGTACTTCCTTTTCTAACTTTCTAGAATACTCTTCCTTCAGTTATTCTCATCTCTTATTTGTTTGCTTCATTCCAGTCTTTCTCCAATGCCATTCTGGTAAACAAGCTTTCTCTGGTCATTTTATCTTCAAGTGGCTCAAAACAATTATGCAAATTACCCTGAATACCCAAATTCCTTCAAAAGAAAAAATGTCTTTTGTATCAAGCCAAGTGATCGTATCTTACTTAGTCTGTAATGTTAGCAGATTGTAATCAAGTTTTATGTTGTTTGGGAAGAGGAAAACCAGACACACATTTGTAACTGCCCTTATCAGCTAAAATGAAGGATATTGCATTGCAATTTAATTGAATCATTCCATTCTAGATGATTTGCTCATGTGATAGTTGAGCTTAACATCTTATTTATTTATTTATTTATTTATTTATTTATTTATTGTTTCAGAGTCTTAATATGTCACCAAGGCTGGAGTGCAGTGGTGTGATCTCAGCTCACTGTAACCTCAGCCTCTCAGGCTCAAATGATCTTCCCACTTCAGCCTGTTGTATAGCTGGGAATACAGGCACATGCCGCCATGCCTGGCTGATTTATTTTTACTTTTAGTAGAGATGAGGTCTTGCTATATTTCCTAGGCTATTGAAATCTTTTTAAAAAGCCATATTTAGGAGAACAACCCAGGATTGAAGCTCTCGGTGAACGCACGGAGGGTGAGTCAGGGCTGCATTTCCAGCCGGATTTTTTTTGCTCACAGAACGGGGACGGGGACAGGACACCAGCACAGAGGTTTCGGCTGGTGTAGCCAGCGGCCAACGCCGCAGTGGCGCGACGCTCCACACAAAGAGCGTTGGTCCGGGTCCCCAGTCGAACCGGCAAGCTGAGTCTTGGGAGGGCAGATTGGCATATCCATCTGATTGAACGGGACTTAAGCAGGGAGCCAGACCGGGATATTCCAAGAAAATCGGCATTTGACC
>CAUYOR010034275.1:0-15841 GCA_963573925.1 Callimico goeldii
TGGCGCGATCTCGACTCACCACAACCTCTGCCGCCTTGGTTCAGGCAATTCTCCCGCCTCAGCCTCCTGAGTAGCTGGGATTACAGGCACATGCCACCATGCCCAGCTAATTTTTTGTATTTTTAGTAGAGACGGGGTTTCACCATGTTGACCAGGATGGTCTCAATCTTGACCTCGTGATCCACCTGCCTCGGCCTCCCAAAGTGCTGGGATTACAGGCTGGAGCCACCGCGCCTGGCCTGGTATTATTACGTTTTTTACACAACTGCAGGCAGAATAGTTGGTGTGGCAGTCGTGGCTGTGTAATAGTCTTTTCTTTAAACATCCATTTTGACTACAAGCGAAAATACCCACTTATCTTACCCAAGTCACTGTATCTAGTAGAGCTCTTAAACTTCAGTGTGCATTACAGTCAGTCACCTAGAGGGCTTTTTAAAACATGAATTGCTAGGCTGCACCCTTAAGAGTTTCTGATTCTATGGTTTGGGATTGGGCTGAATAATTTGCATTTCTTTTTCTTTTTCTTTTTTTTTTTTTTTGAGACGGAGTTTCACTGTTGTTACCCAGGCTGGAGTGCAATGGCATGACTTCGACTCACCGCAACGTCCACCTTCTGGGTTCAAACAATTCTCCTGCCTCAGCCTCCCAAGTAGCTGGGACTACAGGCGTGTACCACCACACCCAGCTAATTTTTGTACTTTTCGTAAAGACGGGGTTTCACCTCGTTGACCAGGATGGTCTGGATCTCTTGACCTTGTGATCCACCCGCCTCTGTCTCCCAAAGTGCTGGGATTATAGGCGTGAGCCACCACGCCTGGCCTAGTAATTTTCATTTCTAAAAAGTATTCAGGTGGTGCTAATGATGCTGTTCAGGGAACCAACTTTGAGGACCAGTTTACTACTGGATTTAACACCTGGGCATCAGAATCACCTGAGGAGTCACCCATCCCTACTTCTTTTTCAGAACTGACCTTTGTCCAGTTAAGTAACCGTGTTTGGAAGTCCTGCTCAAACATGGTGTTAGGATTGTATGAGCATTTTCAGCAAATTCAGCTCCATAACAAGTGTAGAATTTTTGTTTTGTACTCCAAATCTTCGTAACACTTGTGTGATTGTGTGATGAATACAGACGGTGGCAGGATTGGCCTGCTGTGCGCTTTGGTGGTTTTAGTTCACATAAATCTGTATTCCATCAAAGAGCTCACTTTTTGGTCTTGGCCAGTTCCTATAAGTGCCTTCTGTAGATGACATGTTAATTGTAAGGAGTAAATAAACTACACAGTAGATAAATGGAATATCACTTTGACTGGGTGATCAAAATTAACATCACCAACAAAGGGAAGATGAACATCATGTCTTTCCAGATACCTAGAAGGACAAAATATCACTTAAACAGTAGTTTGACAACATCACTTAAACAGCAGTTTGGTTATACTTGATTGGAATCTAATCATAAGGGAACCAACAAATCCAAATTGAGAAGCATTCAATGTTTTAAAAAGGACCTTATTCTTAAATAGCAATGTCATAAAATATAAAGCTTGAGGAACTATTTCAGATTAAAGGACAGTAAAGAGACCTGATAGCTAAATGCAAAAGTGATCCTAGGCCAGGTCCTGTACTGAAGGGTAAAAAGTGCTACAGAGGATAGTATTGGGTCAATTTTGAATTTCCTGAGGTTGAAAACAGTACTACGGTTATAGAAGCTAGTTTCCTTAGGAGACATACTGAAATATTTTAAGGCAGAAATACCTGATAGTGCAACCTAATCTTTTGTTTGTTTGTTTGATTTTTTGAGATGGAGTTTTAGTCTTGTTGCCCAGGCTGGAGTGCAATGGCACGATTTTGGCTCGCCGCAACCTCCACCTTCCAGATTCAAGCAGTTCTCCTGTCTCAGTCTCCCCGGTAGCTGGGATTACAGGCCTGCACCATCACGCCTGGCTAATTTTATATTTTTAGTTGAGATGGGGTTTCTCCATGTTGATCAGGCTGGTCTCAGCCTCCCAAAGTGCTGGGATTGTGGGTGTGAGCCACCACACCCAGCCTATGCAACTTAAATGGTCAGAAAAATAATAAGAGATGGAGCAAATGATAAGCAAGTGAGGCAGGGATACAGGTGTTCTTCCCACCTTTTTTGAATCTGGAATTATTCCCAAATGAAATTGTAAACAAACTTCAGCTCTTCATTTCAGGATTGTAAAGATTAACTAAAAACTATATAAAAATGTTTTAAAAGAACAAAGTGCTTTACAAGCAGTGGCTCATATGCTGCTGAATCTAGGTAGCCTTGTATCTCATTCTGTAGGTGTCCCCAGCTTCACTGTGGGTGCCAGAGAGCTGGCAGGAAGTCAACATCCTCCTGATTTATAACTGTCCCTCTCCCGGCCCAGTACAGTTTCTTGAATGTGTCTTGTGTCGTACTTCAGACATGCTGAAGTATAAAATTCATCTTTCTAGCTAAAGTTCATTCTATCATAGTAGCAAATTTTAGTTTGTTTTTTGCTGGCTAAACTATTGTGTGACTCACCTGATCATATAGTCTCTGATTATATATTGCTTGTATATTAGCTTTGAAAAGTATGTTTTTCTTTTCAGCCCAAAATGGAGTTAATCCTGACTGGGAGAAGAAAGTAATTGAGTATTTTAAGGAAAAGCTGAAGGAAAATAATGCTCCTAAGTGGGTAAGCTTATTGCTGTTTTGGGGGGAGAGGGTTGGGCAGACTGTACAGTTTCTGTTGGTAGAGTAGTAACACACATGTAATTTTAAAATATGTGGATTAATGTGTACTTCTGCTTGAAGTATGTTTGAAAAGATTTTCATCTCTTGCTAATTGTTTAAGCAAATAGATACTAATACATTATGCCTCTAGGTGGCAGTAACTGACTATATTGCTTCCTAAGACAAATCTTTAGTTGCAAAAGCATCAATTACCTTTGTTTTATTACCTTCGTTTTGAAATAATTGGCGTGTGCTAGTTTTAAGAGAAGAGCTCAATGAGGTGAATGCCTTTTTGCTAATTGAAAAGTGTTCTAAATGAAAAACCTTTTTTAGCATTCTTTTACATTATGGTCAAATGTTATCTAAACTGGGAAGAACTGGAAGAGAACTTATCCCCAGAATTATGTTGGCCAGTGAGATCATTCAGCTCCCTGATGAGGTGTGGGTGGGTTCGTGTTTAACAGTTTGAGTCTGGATATAAAGTTTGTGTATGTATGCTTCATGTTGTATAGACGGGATATTTAGTTGACTTACTTGATTATTTTCTTTTAAGGTACCATCACTGAATGAAGTTCCCCTTCATTATTTGAAACCTAATAGTTTTGTGAAATTTCGTTGCATGATTCAGGATATGTTTGACCCTGAGTTTTATATGGGAGTTTATGAAACAGTTAATCAAAACACAAAAGCACATGTAAGTGTTGCTGTTTTCCTGAATTTGTGATATTAATTTTGTTCTTGCGCTGTTTGTGGTAGTTTTGGTTCTGATATATTGATATAACTCTGTTTACCTTTGTTTTGGGTCATAGGTTCTTCATTTTGGAAAATATAGAGATGTAGCAGAGTGTGGGGTATGTATCTTTAATATATGTAAAACATTTTTAGTAAGAATTTTTCCTAAGCAGAGAATTTGTAATTTGGCTAATCTTAAATTTGTTTATATTGTGTATAAGTCATAAGAAATCATGTGAAATGTTTTCTTTCTTTTTTTTTTCTTTTTTGGAAAAAGATTTATTACTTCCAGACAGCAAGGAACAACAGAAACCCAGGATTCGAGTTGAATGGGTCCCCAAGCCTTAGAAAAGCTGTCCAGAGTGGAGGGAGTCATGTACCCCACTTGGCACCAAATAAATGTTTTCTTTATTTGGCTTTATTTAAGAGTGTGATGTGACGTTTTTAGTCTTCTAAAGATCTTTTAGAAGGGAAAATACTGTTAATGCCAAAATTAATTTCTCTCTCCCATATCCGTATATAATATATGTAAAACAAAATACCCTAGGTTGCAAAATTAAGTTCTTTTTTATTCTTTCAAAGACAAAGCTGGTGGCAGTCCCACTGTTTTTCATAGAAAACTGTCAGGATCAGCCTGTAATATAGAAATTTAGTGAAATAATCATTCCTAGGTAGCTCTGAGATGAGATTCAAAAGTCAGATATTACTCCCTAGGAAAGGCATATTCTCTTTCAAATATACTTAGAAAACTCTAAGAGGTAGAAGGGACCCAAGAGACATCAAGTTTGAGCCTAATGCATACAAGCTAGGATTTTTTGTTTGCTTTTCTTTCTAGGCCCAAGGTACCTTTTTCCTAGAATGACTCTTTTATTTATGATTTTTCAGCAACATGTGTACTGACTCTCTCTTAGCCTTTGATAGTGTCACACATGGGCAGCCTCATCTCTTTTATTGGCCCATTTCCAGATATTGAGATTACTGAGTTATATTAATACACAGCTTTTTCTAGTATACAATAATGTGTAATCTATTAGCCTAATGTGTTAGGACCCCTTAAACAGGGGATACCATAATCATTAATACAGTTGAGCCATTAGGCTTCGCACAGCATTTATTTTATGGAAACACTCTAAAAGAAAAGAGAGCCCTGAAGTTCATCATGTGTTAAGATTGCACAGGTCTGTCTTTCAAATTGAGTTCATTACTCTAAATAATTGTCAGAAGTTACATTTTTGTTAAATACAATCTTTGCAGTAACTTTCCAAATTAGGGCTATTTTTCTGTCCAGATCTGCCTACTGAATCAGAATATTTAATTAACAACAACTTGTACTGTGAATTAACAGACTGGTATTAGGGTTTGATAAATCAATCTCCTGAGGTTTGGGTAAGCCAAGAGTTAGACTCCAAGAATGTAAAAACTCTAAATAAGCTGATAGAAGTAAGGTTCTAGATCCACAAAGCAGAGAACTAGACCCAGACCATAAGTCACTCCATAGAGGTGTCCCATTTTTCTGGATTTGAGGGAGGAAGTGTTTGATGACTGTATTTGAAATTATTTCAGGCTGGGCGTGGTGATTCACGCCTATAATCCCAGCACTTTAGGAGGCCAAGGTGGGTGGATTACCTGAGGTCAGGAGTTCGAGACCAGCCTGACCAACATGAAGAAACCTCTTCTCTACTAAAAATACAAAATTAGCTAGGTGTGGTGGCACTTGCCTGTAATCCCAGCTAACTTGGGAGGCTAAGGCAGGAGAATCACTTGAACCCAGTAGGTGGAGGTGCAGTGCGGTTACACTCCAGCCTGGGCAACAAGAGTGAAACTCTGTATCAAAAAAAAAAGAAGAAATGATTTTATATCCATTTTCTTTTAACAAGTGATAAGTGATAGTCTGGAATTAGTTACTTGTTAATTAAATTAACTCTAAAATATTTGCTGTGGTGTTACATGAAAATGTGGTTGCTAATTTTAAAATTAAAAAAAATTTTTTTTAATAAATTTTTAAAAATACTTTTTATGTGTATCATAGCCTCAACAAGAACTTGATTTAAACTCTCCACGAAATACCACTTTGGAAAGACAGACTTTCTATTGTGTTCCGGTGCCTGGGGAATCTACATGGGTAAAAGAAATATCCTTTATCTGAACTTTCTTATTGTGTTGATGGTTTCTAAAAACTTAGTCTTTAATTATTCTTCCTTTGCAAAGCTTGGCTTTATTTTAATAAAATGTGTTTTATTTGTTCTAATTGAGAAAACCCATAAAACAAGCTAAGTGTTCATCATTGAGTAGTGGTGAAATTACAGTACATTCCTATAATATTAGAAATACTGTTAAAAAGATTGCAGTAAATTTTTTTTTCTTTTCTTTTCTTTGAGATAGGGGTGCACTGTCACCAGGCTGGAGTGCAGTGGCACAAACATGGCTCATTGCTGCTTCAACCTCCTGGGTTCAAGCAGTCCTCCTGCCTCAGCCTCTGTAGTAGTTGGGACCACAAGCATGTGCCATCATCCCTAGCTAATTTTCTTGTAGAAACAGGGTTCACTTTGTAGCCCAAGCTGGTCTTGAACTCCTGGGCTCAAGTGATCCTCTCACCTCAGCCTCCCAAAGTGCAGGGATTATAGGCGTGAGCCACCGTGCTCCACCTAAGGCACATTTAAAGGTACTGAAAAAATATCATGATGATTAAAGTAAAAAAATAGTTTCAAATTAGAATTCATTCTAATTTTCTTAAGGGAAAACAACATGTTGGCTGTTTTGAGAGGGGATTGTAGAAACATCTCCTTTTCATTTACGGTAATAGTTTTTTAGGACATGGCTCACCTACACTAAAATGCACAGATTTTAAGGTAATGCACAGTGATTTGAATAAATGCATCTATCCATATAATTTATACCCCAAGGTAAAGAACTTGTGCCTAAAAATTCCCTTCTGCCTTTTTCCAGTCACTACCTCCTCCCCTGCAAGCACAGTCCTCAGTTCTTTCACTATTGCTTGGTTTTGCCTATTCTTCAGTGGCATCTAAATGAAGTCATATATTATATAGTCTTTGGGTCTGACATCTTTTGTTTAACATAATGCATTTGAAAGTCATTCATGTGCATATCAGTAGTTCTTCATTTCTATTTTTTTTCCAAGTGTGATTTGTTTATACAGTCTCTAGTTGATGAGCATTTAGGTTGTTTGCGGTTTTAAGTTGGGCATTTTCTTTGTGAGAATATTTTGAACTACTAATTCAGTTTAACAAATATTTTGAGTCCATTGTGATAAATTGTACCTTTCAAGGACTGTTTTGAAGTCATTTAAACCCAGTTGTTGAATTTATTGACAAAGCTTGTCAGAGTATTTCCTTGTTTTCTTTTTAATGTCTGTGGGATATCTAGCATGCATCTTTTTCATTCCCAATAGTGTTAGTCTGCATTTCACTTCAGTTTTCTCTGTTTTCTGTTTCATCCACTCCTGTTTTATTTCCTTCTTCTTGGTTTGATTTTAATGGGTCTTTTTCTAGCTTTTTAAGGCAGATGCTCGGGTTATTGATTTCAAATTTTTCTTGTTTTCTAATGTTAGCTACTAAAGCTATAAATATCTCCCTAACCACTGCTTTAGTTGCATCCCCCAAGTTTTAATTCGTTTTTACTATCGTTTAATTCAAAATATTTTCTAATTTCCCTGTGATTTCTTCTTTGATCCTTGGCCCTGGCAACAGCCTGCTTCTGTTATCCTCGTTCTTTGTGCTATTTTTGTCATATATTTCACTCATACTTAGATTATAGAACTCACAATATGTGATTACTATTTTTGCTTTAAACAGTCATTTGTTTTTTATATAAATTAAGAAGCAAGAATAATTCATCTTTTATATTTGGCATTATTTCCCTTAGTGATTTTTTTTTTTTTTTTTTGAGATGGAGTCTTGCTCTGTCGCCACGCTAGAGTGCAGTGGCGTGATCTTGGCTCACTGCAACCTCCACCTCCCGGGTTCAAGAGATTCTCCTGCCTCAGCCTCCCACTACAAATGCATGCCACCACGCCCAGCTAATTTTTTTCTGTTTTTAGTAGAGACATGGTTTCATCATGTTGACCAGGATGGCCACGCCCAGCTAATTTTTTTCTGTTTTTAGTAGAGACATGGTTTCATCATGTTGACCAGGATGGTCTCAATCTCCTGACCTTGTGATCCGCCGGCCTCAGCCTCCCAAAGTACTGGGATTACAGATGTGAGCCACTGCACCTGGCCAGTGATGATTTTTTTTAAAGTACAGATCTGTTGGTGACAAATTCTGTCAGTTTCTGTTCAATTGAAAATATCTTTTATTTTGCCTTCATTTTTGTTTGTTTCTTTCTTTATTTATTTATTTTGAGACAAGGTCTCTCCCTTTGTTGCCTAGGCTGATCTCAAACTCCTGAGTTCAAGTAATCCGCCTGCCTTGGCCTTCCAAAGCACTAGGATTCCAGATGTGAACCGCTGCACCTGGCCTCACCCTTTTTTTTGAAAAACATTTTCATTGGATATAGAATTTTTATTTTTTATAATAAAAATTTTCTTCATAATACTTAAGAAAAAATAGACTGGGCACAGTGGCTCATGCCTATAATCCCAGCACTTTGGGAGGCAGAGGCAGGAGGTTCACTTGAGGCAGGGAGTTTGAGACCAGCCTGGCTAACATGGCAGTTAGCCAGGCATGGTGGTAGATACTTTTGGCTCCAGCTACTCCAGTGGCTTGTGGCGGGAGGATCGCTTGAACCCAGAAGACAGAAGTTGCAGTAAGCTGAGATCACACCACTGTACTCTAGCTTAAGTGACAGAGTGAGACTCTGCCTCAAAAAAAAAAAAAAAAAAAAAAAAAAGAGAAAGAGAGAGACAGGATCTCACTATATTGCCTAGGCTACTCTCAACCTCCTGGGCTGAGCAATCCTCCCACCTCAGCCTCCCAAAGTGCTGGGTTTACAGATGTTAGCTACCACACCCACCTGGGATTTGTTAAGGGTGGTGTAGCACAGCCCTTGCTGTGCAGTAGATTGTCCTTACTTGTGAGGTGTGTTATTTCTAGGACTCACCTAAATGCCTGGGGTGACTAGCAGGGTCCATTCTAGTATTATACCTCCATTTAAAATCTCTGCCATCTAGCAGCTGTTCTCTGCTAGGCCCCAGGGAATCTTGACTTGTTTAGCCACAGCATAGTGTTTTGTCAGAGATTCAAATGGAACCTTTTGGGTCTTTTATCCATAACTACTTCCTTTCTAGTCCTTCTTTGCAAATTCTAGTTGCTTTCAGTAGCCCTGAACCATGTGCTCTGTCTTCTCCACCCAGTAAGAGCAGAGTCTCTACTGTTCTTTGTTACAGTTTGGAGAATATCTCCAGGAGAGAGCTGGGAGAATCTGAAGTTTACCTGCTGTGTTTCTCCTCATTCAAGGATCATAGCCTTTGCTCCCTGTTATCCAGTGACTGAAAACAGTTGTTTCACATATTTTGTCCAGTTACATTGTTTACAGCAAGGATGGGAGCATAAGGCTGATACCTGTTACTCTTGTGACCAAAACTGGAAGTCTGGTCTCCTTTTAAAAATGCATTTCCGCTTTAACTGAATTGCTGAACTAATAATTTTTTATAAGTCATATCATTAGCATAACATTTAGGATATTCTTCAGTTTATGGTAGTCTTTTCTTAACTTTTCATTTAACGCCTGTGTTAATGCAAACCAAGCTCGAGTCAGTCCCTCAACATCCTACACTCCTAGTCGCCACAAGAGGAGTTATGAAGATGATGACGATATGGACCTACAGCCCAATAAACAGAAAGACCAACATGCAGGTGGCAGACAAGCAGGTAGTGTGTCAACACATTTCTCATAGACTTTGCTCTCTTACAGTAGATAAATTTTCAGAGTTAATTATTATATAATATAGCTCTACATTTAGGAGTTAGTGATGATGTGGCAACCTTCAAGTCTGTCAAGAGTTACAGTGTTGAGTTTTTACAATACTCTTTGGTTAGACTGTGTTTCACAACTGAACAATTAGGCATCACTTCGTGACAAGTGGCTGCTCTAATGTATGTTTTTGGAGTCTCAGCTGACTAAATGGAAAGGTCTTTTCTACATATTTCTTTTTTTCCCCAATTCTTAAATAAGATGGAAGCCTGGTGCTTTACCCTAAAAACAACTTGTTTTTATCTGAAAACATGCTTTCTCATTTTATTTTTTATTTTTTTGTTTCATTCCTGTCACCCATGCTGGAGTGCAGTGGATGCACTGGAACGTCTACCTCCCAGGCTCAGGTGTACCATGCCTCACTAATTTTTGTATTTTTTGTAGAGACAGGGTTTTGCCATGTTGTCCAGGCTGGTCTCGAACTCCTGAGGTCAAGTAATCCGCCCACCTCGACCTCCCAAAGTATTTTAAAAACACGCTTAAAATACACCTACTTCTGGTTGAAACAAAGAAACCAAAAGTTTAAACTTTCTACTCAATAAGAGCATGAGAGAAATTCAGAATTGCTACATATCATTGATTTCAATCACAGTTTTTGGTTTTCTTTTAGAGATAGGATCTTGCTGTGTTACCCAGACAGGAGTATAGTGGCATGGCATGCTTCACTGTAGCCTTGACCTCCTGGACTCAAGTGATCTGCCATTTGAATCTGCCTGGTAGCTAGGGCTATAGGCGCATGCTACCAAACTCAACTAACTTTTTAAATTTTTGTGTAGAGATGAGATCTCACTATGTTCCCCAGGCTGGTCTCAAACTCTGCGCTCAAGTGATCCTTTCATATCCTCTCAAAGCACTGACATTACAGGTGTGAGCTAGGATGCCTAACCAGTCATAGCTTTTATAAGCAGTGAATTTCTTTGTTATGGCAGGTATATAAGTTTGTCTTTATTTTTCCTTTTATGTGCTAGTCACTTCCCTTTAGCACCTTTAATCAAAAGGAAAGTTAAAGGACAAGGAGGCAAAACAAATCAGTCTGGTCATTTACTATTTGCAGGATTGGATTGAGAAGGCAGATTTAACAGTCAGTGGTAAACTAATGAATTTTATTTACTCTGTAAGAAATAATACAGAGAGGTTGGGCATGGTGACTCACACCTAAAATCATAGCCCTTTGGGAGGCCAAGGCAGGCAGATCATTTGAAGTCTGGAGTTCGAAACCAACCGGGCCAACATGGTAAAAACCCTGTCTCTATTAAAAACAAAAATTACCTGAGTGTGGTGGTGCACGTCTGTAGTCCCAGCTATTTGAGAGGCTGAGGCAGGACAGTTGCTTGAACCCAGGAGGCAAAGGTTGCAGGGAGCCATGATCGCGCCACCACACTCCGGTCTGGGTGACAGAGCAAGACTCTATCTCAAAAAAAGAAAGAAATAGAGCCAGGTGGGGTGGCTCACACCTGTAATCCCAGCACTTTGGGAGGCCTAGGTGGGCGGATCACGAGGTCAGGAGTTTGAGACCACCAGCCTGACCAACATGGTGAAACCTGTCTCTACTAAAAATACAAAAATTAGCTGGTGTGGTGGCAGGCACCTGTAATCCCTTCTACTCAGGAGAGTCTCTTGAGGCAGGAGAATCACTTGAACCTGGGAGGCAGAGGGTGCAGTGAACTGAGACCACGCCGTTGCGCTCCCAAGTGGGTGACAGAGCAAGACTCCATCTAAGAAAAAAAAAGAATATTATACAAATGAAATTGTATAATATGCAAATATTGGGGATTGGCTTTTCTTCAGCACAATTCCCTTAAGATCTATCCCAGTTATTGCATGCGTCAGTAGTTTGTCCCTTTTATTGCTGAGTAGTATTTCATGATATGGCATAACACGATTCTCTTGTTATCAGCCCTAAAGTGTAACTACTTCAGGAGTTGGAGTAATTCTTTTAATGACCTATATATCCCCAACAACTAGTTTGATTCCTGGTACGTAGCAGATATTAATAAGCATTTGATAAATTAATTGATTGCTGTATGGTTTTATTCTGCTTAATTAGTAGAAAAAGTACATTCTACCAAGGAGTTTTGCTGTGGGTAGACCATGTATTTCTTAAAGATGTCAAAGTAACCAGATTGCAAATCAGCTTTTCAAAGCGATTATACATGAGATTTGATGGGAGGAATTTGTTGACATCTTATAGTAAGGGAAAAAAGTAAAATTTTTAGATCTTCACGTCTATCTTTGTTCTCTTACTGATCAAACAAAAGACTTTGTTAGTATGTGCTGTTTCTTTAAAAACTGTAACAACTTGAACTTTGCAAGCTCAGAAGCATCATATATATCAAACTTGAAGGCGCTTATGGAATGGTCCTTTTTTCCAGAAGGCTTTAGAAAAGACTAAGTGCAATGCTATCCTTTGAATTTAGGGAGTGTTGGTGGTCTTCAATGGTGTGGAGAGCCAAAACGTTTAGAAACCGAAGCTTCTGCTGGGCAACAGATGAACTCTCTGAACTTCTCTTCTCCTTTTGATTTGAATTTTCCATTGCCGGGAGAAAAGGGCCCTGCATGCCTTGTGAAGGTAATAAAACCTTTTGTAGATCTGACATTGACATGTTATATGTTTGAGAAACTAGCTTAGTATCTGAGCATTTTCATTAGTTTTCTTGTCCTGGGCTAGGTAAAGCAAATCACTGCACATTTAATATCCTAAAGCAGCAAAAATTTCTCATCTTACAGGCTTTTGGTCAGAAATCTGACATGGTCTCACTGGGGTAAACTTAAGGTGCCAGCAGAGCTATATTCCTTTTTTGGAGCCACTAAGGGAGAATTTCCTTGGTTTGTGGCTCCCTATTCCATATTCATAGCCAGCAACATTGCATTTGTCTGACCATTTTTTTCTTGCTGACATCCCATCTGACCACAACCAGAAAACGTTTCCCAATTTTAAGAATCCATGTGGTTACATGGGACCCACCCAGTTAATTGAGGATAATCCCCCCATTTCAAAGTCCTTAATTTAATCACACCTGCACATTCCTTTTGCATGTAAGCTAACGTATTCACAAGTTAAAATAATCAAAGAATATTTCAAATGCAGAAGCAGAACAACTTTTAAATTATGTCTGTTCCCTTCCTATATCATTTCTAACATAGTATTGTCTTCATTTTTGTCTTCCTTCTCTCAGCAAAACCTATTTCTTACTGTTATTTAAAATAAAATAGAAGGAAGAAAACTGTTAATAGTTTTTTCTTCCATCTTACTTATTGTAATGTTTTGATCCTGATAAATGAGCAAGTATTAGAAGGTTCAAAAATGATTGTTAAGGATTTCCATCCTTTGTGCATTTTTTTGTCATTGTTTTTTGGGGGTTTTTTGTTTGTTTTTTTTTTTTTTTTGAGACAGTCTCACACTATTGTCAAGGCTGGTGTGCAGTGGCATGATCTCGGCTGACTGCAACCTCTACCTCCTGAGTTCAGGCAGTTCTCATGCTTCAGCCCCCTAAGTAGCTGGGGTTACAGGCATGCACCACCGCACCCAGCTAGTTTTTTGTATTTTTCATAGAGATGGGGTTTCACTCTGTTGGCCAAGCTGGTCTTGAACTCCTGACCTCAAGTGATCTGCTTGACTCAGCCTCCAAAAGTGCTGGGATTTCAGGTGTACCACCACACCCACATTCTCAGTGGTTTTAACTAAAATGGCACTTCAGTCATATGGCACAGGGGCCAGAATTACCACTCTTCCCCCTGCTATGCTTCTACGAGGTCTCATCAGTAAGTGGCCTTGACCACTGCTGAAGTCCATCATGATAGACAATTTGGAAAGTTTTTTTTTTTTAATTGTGAGAAATCTTGTGGTCATTCCAAGTTTTGTGTTAATCCTTCAAATGTTGCATAGTTTATGAATAAACACCAAGTTAGTCGTCTTGTTTTTGTTTTTTCCTTTTCTTGGTGTGGTTAATAGGTTTTGAGATAGTGCACATTTCTGGTTTTAACTGTTTGGTGGAAAAACCTTTTTTTAAAAAAAATTTTAGGAAAAGCCTTTTTTTTTGGAAATAGTGTGGTATATTGAAAACAGGCATTAGTCTGGAAGTTAGGCATCCTGTGTTTTAGTTTTTAACTGATTTGCTAACTAGCAGAATGATTCTTGGTCTCAATTTATAAAATAAAGGACTTACTTTAAGGTCCATTTCCTGATCTAAAATTCTGAGATATTAGTACTTCAAGATTAATATCTTAGGGTTTGTGTCTCTTCTAACAGTATGGTTCCATGTGATCTTTTGTTAGGTTTATGAAGATTGGGATTGTTTCAAAGTAAATGACATTCTTGAGCTGTATGGCATACTGTCTGTGGATCCTGTGCTGAGTATACTGAATAATGATGAAAGGTGAGTCTGTGTGCTCTTTTTTTGGTCTCCTTTATTTTGATATAATTTTGAGCCTTCAGAAAATTTACAGTATGGTTATAAATAATTCCCTTTTCCCTTTTTCCCAGATGTAAACACTTGTGCCCCATGTGCTTTGTCATTCATTTGTGCTCTCTATGCACACATTTTTCTGAAATACTTGAAAGTATGTTGCAGAAATCAAACCCTTTTACCCCTAACTACTTGTTAACATTTCCTAAGAGCACTTTTCTCATATTTAATCAGAGTACAGGTATCAAAACTAGGAAATTTGCCACAAATACACAATATGCTAATCCATAATCTAATCTTAATTTCACTTATTGTCTTAAATCATGTTCTTTCTCACACTTCTCCCTTCCACACCCCGCTATTCCAGGGTTCAGAAGATGGCTCATTCTCTATTTCTACTGAGTTCATATTGTATTTCTGATTCCAGTTCAGCACCACAGTTGTCATTCTACTTGTTCTCCTTTCTGTATGTTAGTGTAACTCTCTTAAACTTGATTCCCAGTTTTCACAATCTAGATAATTTGCACATTTTTACAACATAAGGAAATGTTGGAATTGTTAACTTATACTACTGTAAAACATAAACCTAAGTAACTGGAGTTCAATCTGAAACAGTCCTCAGCCTTTGTGCATTTTTTTTTAATGGCCTTGCTACTTTTGTTTTTTTCTTAAACAACAGAAATGTATGTCTTGCATTAGTTCTGGAGGTTGGGAGATTCCCAAAATCAAGGTTACCAGCAGATCTGGTGTCTAGTGACAGCCCACTTCCTGGTTTGCAGATGGCTGTCTTCTCACATGGTAGAGAGCAGAGAGCCTTGATGCTTTTGAAGAGTGTAAGCCAGTTACCAGTTACTTGGGTTAGACTCAATGTTACGCATTTTTGGCAAGAATACTGCAGAAGTGATGTATCCTCAGTAGTTACAGCAGGAGGCATTCGATGTCAGTTTGTTCCATTACTGGTGAGGTTAATTTTCTTTAGTTGGTTAAGGTGGTGTCTTCAAGATGTCTCTCTTCTATAAAGTTACATTTGTCTCTTTGTAATTGACAAGTAACTTAGAGGAAGATACTTTGGGACATAAATAATCCAGTTTCTCATTAAACGTTCACCAATTTATTTTAGCATCCATTCATGATTCTTGCTTGAATCAATTATAACTTTGTTGGCAATTCTCTAACTCAGTCATTCCTTCTACTTTTATTTATTGGGATTCTACTATAAAAGAGATGTCTCTTCCATTTTGTTACTCAAGTAATTTGTTTACTTATATTTAGTATGCACGAATTCTGATTTTATTCAATGTTAATGTCATTGTTTTGAGATCCAAATTTTTCTAGATTTGGCTAGTGGTAGCCACTTTAAGCAGGTGCTGGTTCCTTTTTGTGAGATGATCTTATCATTTTTGTTTGTTTGTTTGTTTTTGAGACAGAGTCTTGCTCTGTCACCCAGGCTGGAGTACAGTGGCGCAGTCTCGGCTCACTGCAACCTCTGCCTCCCGGGTTCAAGAGATTATCCTGCCTCAGCCTTCTTAGTAGCTGGAACTGTAGGCAAGCACTGGCATATTAAGCTGTTGCAGCTTCATCATATACTTTGAAGATCTGAGCTCTAGATGTGCTTATTGGTACTGGGTTAGCTTTGCATCTAGGCCCTTACAGTAGACAGAGCTAGGATACATGCAACATATGTATACATATGCATACACATTTAAATGCATACATATGTACTCACACATACATATGTTTTGTATATTTCTAAAGTCTATGAAAAACCGTATTTCTGATTCCAGTTCAGCACAACAGGTGTCATGTGTTCTAGTTATTCTCCTGTCTATATTTATGACTTCTTTTTCTTTTTCTTTTTCTTTTTTTTTTTTTTTTTTTGGAGACGGAGTTTCGCTCTTGTTACCCAGGCTGAGTGCAATGGCGCAATTCTCGGCTCACCGCAACCTCCGCCTCCTGGGTTCAGGCAATTCTCCCGCCTCAGCTTCCCAAGTAGCTGGGATTACAGGCACGTGCCACCATGCCCAGCTAATTTTTTGTATCTTTAGTAGAGAC
>CAUYOR010034279.1:0-22657 GCA_963573925.1 Callimico goeldii
CCATGTGATTCTTCCACTGGGAATCTTCTGCTCCTTGAGAGACCAGAATTTGTCTGAAAGTGTGGTTTCCTCTAGTTCTCCGCGCCTTCCCTGAGAGCTAAAATCCCGAGATGTTAGCGGTCGGCCATCTTGGATCCTCCCTTAAAAGTCTTTTGAGTTACCACTAAAAAAGTCAAAATAGAATGTAAAATATTTAAATTAGAAAAAGGTGGGAATTGAATGAAAGATGAGTAAGGACGTGATTCTTTCCTCTGAGGTCCTTAGTATTTGATAGGCAGTGGTGAAGAATGGTAGGGGCGAATTCAGGGATTATCTTGTGGATCCAATCTATGTATCACACAGATGTGTTTCGCTTCATCTTTGCTCTCATGCCTCACCTCGTGGCTGGAGCCACTTGCATTGTTTCCAGAGACTGGAGAACCCTAGCAAAGGCTCATGCCATTCACGCAGTTGTCTGCTGCTGATGCTACCACTGCCACAAATTGAAGAGCTTCCTGATGAGTGTCAGCTAACAAGCAGAGGTCATCTCACCTGTGTGCTTGCAATACCAGGCCTTGGGTACTGTCTGGTTTTCTTAGCAGTTGCCTGAAGGGGCCAGGTACACAATCTCAAAGTAGGTGGAAATTATCAGCTCTTGGTATGGACTTGAATGAGAGAAAGAGACAAAAAGCAGCCGGCAGATTGTTCGTCCTCCTTGCTCCAATAACATTCAGCTCCTTCCAAGGCTCTGCAATTTCAAACTGTAGAGATAGCCCGAGAGACTAACCAAAGCTGTAGGCAGCTTGATTACAAATCCTCCTGTATCTGTCATGCTCCTTCCATGATTTACTTCCTTTTTTCTCTCACTTTTGCTTCCTTAGAATTGGTCTCTCTCCATACCATGAACTTTTGTCTTATATTGTTTTCTAGTGATTTCAGGATAAGACAAGGGCTTTTAGATACCTATTTAAGTTCCATTAGTGAGCCATCCAAAAGACACCCAAAATAAACATGAAAACTAGCTCTGCAGATGTGCTTTTAGATGATTTTCTACTCTTATGCCCAACAAAATTGATGGCATCTCCTGAGCTCCTTCCCTGTAGATAAATATGGAGCCCTGGGCCAGGTGTGGTGGCTCACACCTGAAATCCCAGCACTATGGGAGGCCAAGGCAAGTAGGTCACGTGAGGTCAGGAGTTCCAGACCAGGCTGGCCAACACGGCAAAACCCTGTGTCTACTAAAAATACAAAAAATAAGCCAGGCATGGTGATGCACATTTGTAATCCCAGCTACCTGGGAGGCTGAGGCAGGAGAATTGCTTGAACTTGGGAGTCAGAGATTGCAGTGAGCCGAGATCATGGTACTACACTGCAGCCTGGGCAACAGAGCGAGACTCCATCTCAAAAAAAGAAAAGAAATGTGGAGCCCTGGTAGTAGAGAAGGTAAGCCATGCTCAGAAACATGTGAGATGAGCAAGAGAAGTACAGAGTATGTTTTGGAAATGGAATAGTTCATCAAGTTTGGTAGAGCACAGAGTATACTGGGGAACTGGTGGGAGATTAAAATGGAGAGAGTGTCCTGAGGTCTGGCTACTATGGACCTTGATTTAAAGGCTTTGCCTTTGAACTTTATTCAGTGGATGATAGGAAGTCATTAAAAGTTTTTTTTTTACTTTTTAACAGTGGAATGACAAAAAAAAACCTATATGTGTGTGTGTGTGTGTGTGTGTGTGTGTGTATGTATATATGTGTATGTGTGCATGTGTGTGTGTATATATGTGTATATATGTATGTATATATATGTGTGTGTATATATATATATGTATATGTATTTGAGCAAAGACTTTACACATTTTTTTTCCCTTCTACACTAAAATTTAATGTTCAGTTACTTCTCTAGTATTGTTTCCTTGGTAACCTGACAGAGATTGTCCCTGTGTTTCTAGGCAAGATTGCTTATGATAAAAATGGCCCTGATTTGTAAACTGTATGTGGGCTGGGAGAGAGAATAAATAACCCTAGAGACCTGATAGAGATGCCATGCTTTGGGTCTTCTGAGTGCAGTGATTCTTATGACTGGGCATGTCCCTGTGGACACACTGAAAGCCTGTGGACTTGTTAAAAGAAATGATGGTTCCTGTGGGACAGGAGGCTTTTAAGCCAGGACAATTCCTGCATGTGCCTCAATGTGAGTCTCATCTTCTTGCACCTGAATTACCACCTGTGTTTACTTTTAAGAGTTAGTTCTTTAGCGTGAGAACTGTGTCTGAGGTATCGGTTGTATAACATATCTATAGGCATCTATAATTCTTTATAGGTTTTACCTCTAATAAAATTAAACTTGGTGTAGCAAATGCTGAGAGGTTCTGAGAGACTGTGTAGGCAGGACTATTGTAAATGTTTTATGTAGTAGGTATGTGTATCTATATATACACATGTACACATCTGGATTTCTGTTTTTAAAGCATAAGAAAATTATATTGTTTATGCTGAGCTGTATATCTGTATAATTATGAGTTAATTTCTTCCTGAAATTTATTTGCTCAAAAGTAGAAATTTAGCAGTTCCATTGCCTTCATTTGAAACTTTTTAATCCTTTTTATTTAGGTTGTCTTCATTGTAATGAATATGACAGTCTGAGATTCAGGTGGCTGAGGCAGACGTTAGAATCTTTCATCCCACAGCCTTTGATAAATGTAATTAAAGTGTCTGAATTGGATGGCAGAAAAATGGGAGATGCCCAGCCTGAAATGTTTGACAAGGTACTTTTATTACATTGTGACAAACTGATGGACGCCCGATGATACCACTGTTATGTTGCTTTGTAGTTGTTATTTTCCATCTGTTCTCAGACTTAGCCTGATACAGTTTCTCAGTACCCTGGAAAATTTCGATAAAGTGAACATGGAAGCAGTTTTCATTTGATGGTCAGCATGGTTCAAAGAAAGCAGTAACACAGGGATTGGGGATTACAGAATGTCTTATATTGCCAGGTAGCTCAGAGGTCCTCAGGAAAATGCATTGTTTGGATCAGTACACAAACATGTGCACTGTATTCCTTTAATTCAGTAACATTTCACTTCAGAGTATGACAGTTGAAGAAAAAGAGGTCATTTCAGTAAGCTGAAATTGAAATATTAGTTCTTAGAATAAGAGCTGAGAATTCAGAGCTATATTAATGTCTGATTACAATGAGTCACTTTGTAAAGTTTTTGCTGTGGTTGTCAAGGATATCAAATAGTATTAGTAGAGATAGTAAACTGTAATTTCCCCATCCCAAGCCTCCAAAAACAAACACTGAAAGTACATGGTTAGTTTTTCTGAAAATCGTTTAGTGAGGAAATGTCATAAGAAAAAACTTACTGTGGTGTATTTTCAGTTAAAAAAGAATTGTTTTCATTTATTTGCTATTTGTTTGCCATGTTTTACAGAACTTCTCTATTTCGTGCCTGAGAATAGATTGTCAGTGCAGATTTGAATCACTTGTCTTTTTTTTCTACAGGTGTTAGTGGATGCTCCGTGTTCAAATGATCGAAGCTGGTTGTTTTCCTCTGACTCTCAGAAGGCGTCTTGCAGGATAAGTCAAAGGAGGAAGTTGCCTCTTCTACAGATAGAACTCTTAAGGTAAGGACTGTTAACACAAAAGTGCATTTTGGTGTCTGATATAATTTAAACCGGTGTGACAGAACATGTCCAGCCCCCAAATGGAGGGCTTGCAGTGTAGGTGTCAGCGATTATTCCTCCAAAGGCTGCACTCAAAAAACTCCCAGTTTCTTCCCTGATTCAGCTCTCCGCCCATCCCCCACCACCAGTGAAATGTAGTATTGCTGTGCATTGTCTTTGAAAGGGCATGGATTTTACTGTGGTTCAAAGTTGTTTGCTCACTGGCACCCAAGCCTGGGGGTTCATAGCCCCGTTTCTTTTACGAGAATCTGAGCAGCTCCTTGAGAATAGTTTTGAATCAGGATGCATGTTTCGTTAATGGTCCACGTGAATTGGTTTCTCACAAGTTGTAGCTAGTTGTTAGCGCTTATCTCCCCTCTGAGAATTTTCCAGAAGGACCCGGGCACTGAATATTTGGTTTCCTAAATAACAGAGCCATTTTGAAACGTTAATTGTTTGGGTTCCAACACTTATTTTGGCATGTACCTTGCTCCATATAATTCTTCCTGTTTAATGCTAAGCAAAAATTATCTGTAATATTTAAAATACAATTAAATGGTGCCTTATCACCCATTACCTCTTGGATGTAGAAAGACAATGAATGACAGTAAGCATTTCCAATTTCTGTTACACAGCAATGAACATATACCTAAATGTTATAACCAATACGAATATATAGCTTTGTATCCGATTATGTCTCAGCTCATCATGGTGATTCTTGGTAGTACTTACCAGAAGGGTTATCTAAACATTTCTCATCCAGCAGTTAGACCATTTGCTTGTATATCTCTGATGTCCACCTTTCATGTAACACTAAGATATTTTGAAAACTTTATGCCACTTTTCTCTTTTGCCCTTTGGGTTATTACCTAGATCCTTCTCTAAATCATTTTTTTCACCTAATGTATATTGATATGGCTTCTTCTTCTTCTTCTTTTTTTTTTTCTGAGATAGAATCTTGCTCTGTCACCCAGGCTGGAGTGCAGTGGTTTGATCCCAGCTCACTGCAACTTCAGCCTCCTGGGTTCAAGCGATTCTTGTGCCTCAGCCTCCGAAGTGGCTGGGATTACAGGTGTTGACCACCACACCCGACTAGTTTTTGTATTTTTAGTAGAGACGGGGTTTCACCATGTTGACCAGGATGGTCTCGATCTCTCGACCTCGTTATGCACCCACCTCGGCCTCCCAAAGTGCTGGGATTGCAGGCCTTGGCTTCTTAGTTATTCCTGCTACACTGGTCTTGCCACTGTTATTCCTTATACCTGTAGCAGATACTGACCCTTGTGATGGCTTATTAACACTGTGATCTCCATTGTTTTAAAACAGTAACTAAATCAACAGGCTTCCTGAGAATGCTATTTTTCTTGTCTGTCTCCTGACAAATCTTCCCCTGACTTCCTTTTCTTTCTGTTTATTACCAGGTTTTCTGTGATATTCTGTCTACTGTTTTTTCTCCCATTTTGTCTCAATTAATTATATTTTATCTTCTGTTTACTTTACTCTTCCGAACTTGTTCTTTTTAACATTATTAAAGAACTATTCATTTTTAAAATTTTTAGAATTTTAAAAATATATTTTTAATATTTTTAGAATTTTAAAAATATATTTTTAATTGTACAGGTAATACATGGAACCACATTCATTGTTAAAAAAAAATCAAATAATACAAATGAAGCAAAAGGCCTTGTTGGCCACATGCCCCAGCCAAATAGCAGTTTTCTTCTTAGAGTCAACTATTGGATTTACGTTTGGTGTATACACTCTAGACTTTTTCTGTGTCCTTTGTTATAAGTATCTGTGTATAGTGAAATACATTTTAAAATAACTGTTTTATCATGATGTGTACATTCTTCTGCTACATGGGCTTGCTTTTTAGCCGAATATTTTTTAGTCTTTTCCATGTATGTCTGCTTTTTTCTCTTTAACGTATGTGAGATATTCAAGAGGATCTGTTGTATTCCTTTTTACTCCTCTATTTCTGGATATTTACATTGTTTCTTTTTTTAAGCTATTTTTTATCTTTTATTTTTTTTTTTTTTACTTTTATAAACTGTCTTTATCTCATCAGACAGGTCTACTAGCATTTTTAAAAAGTAAATCTTGAGAAGTAGAATTGAGGACCAAATATTTTAGTAGCTGTGTTGGATTGTTCTCCAAAAAGGCTCTGTAGCAGTTCATGCTCCCTGCTGCACTGTGTTGGATTGTTCTCCAAAAAGGCTCTATAGCGGTTCGTGCTCCCTGCTGCACTGGGCTTTGTTTACTGCTTGCTCCCTTTAAACTATTCTCTTCCCTTGATACTTGTGATCATAGGCTTTCCTGGTCCTCCCTACTTCTCAGTTGTGCCTTCTTTATATATCTTTTAACTTGCTCTTCATGAACTCATGCCACAAATTTTGGATTTCTTTAGCTTACTGATGTGGATCCCTTTCTCTATCTGATAACTTCAACTGGTATCTCCCAATATGTGAGCTTACACTGTCTTCCAAATAGGTGTCTAAGCTCAGATCTTTCTCTTAGCCCCAGACCTATATATTCAGTTACCTATCCGAGATCTCCAGAAACATTAAACTCAAGTAATTAAGATAAAACTCATAGTTTCTAATTCTCTCTTAGGGGAAATAATCCTCACCAAATCGACAAAACAAAAAATCAAAATACAAATCTCACCAATCTGCCTGTGTCCCCTCTCTCCTCCATTTTAGTGAATGGCACCCCACCATGTATTTGCCTAATCAGAAATCCATCTCCGACTTCCCTCTTTCTCATATAGTCAATCACTAAGACATCTCAGTTGTAGCTATTACTATGTCTCAAGTTCATCCAGCTCTCTCTATCCTGAATAGCCTAATGTAAGCCACCAGCATTGTCACGACATGATTTTAACTGGCCCCCAACTGCCCTACATGTCTCCAGTTGTGAGCTGTACCACTTGATTCTCCACAGTGGAGCCAGAGTGGTGCATCTGAAATGTGATCTCATCATGCCAGTTATCCTTCCAGAAATCCTACAGTGGTTCCCCATTACCAGCAAAATTTCACACATTTTTTTTTAATTTGGGGTTTTCCAGTGAAAACCAGGATTTGCTAGACAAATTCTAGAAGAGCTGCAGTGCTTCACACTGTTAGTGTAATACTCAAGACCCCTTTTGACCTGGCTCCTTCTTATTTCAGCAGCCTCATTGTCTCAGGACTCTTACTCATTTTGTTCCAACCATGCAGTTTCTTGGCAGTCCACACAGTGTCTCATTTCTGAGACCAGGACATTTCCTATTCCTTTTGCTTGAGAGTTCTTCTAGTTTACACTTCCCTTTCTCCTGGCAAACTCTACTGATTCTTCAGGAATCAGCTCTGACATCTCCTTACTGAAGCCTTACCTGACTTCCTGGGAGTGGGGTGGATATTGTCCTCATGTTCTTACCTTCATTTAAAGATATATTTATTGTCAGTTTCTCTGCTACACAATTATCTAGTACTTGCCTCTCTTGTCATGACAAGACTGTAAGCCCCATGTGAACAGGGATTGTTTTATTATTCTCGTTCTACCATATAATTTGGTGCCTGGCATATAGAAGAGACTGAATAAGTAATGGTTTAAAACGGGCATATTACATGGGTTGAGTATTTAGAATTTATAGCTGTAATTAAATTTACAGCACAGTTAATATGACAAAAACAATGGTGTAATCATTATTGTGCTGCATGGTAATTAGGCAAAAATGTAAAGCAATTCCCATAATTTATTTTGATTAGTATTGCTTTTACGTAGCCAAAACATGGTTATAGTTTTAATTTAGTTTTTTCAAAGCTTTTCTTAATATGAGATAGCATTTCAATCATCATTGCAAAATCATACACATGCATAAAGCCCAGATAGGCACCTTCTTATATCCCAGCAACGAAGGCTCTTCTGTAGTGACCACTCCTCTCTTTGACCATCTTTCTGTAGTGACCACTCCTCTCTTTCACCATCTTTCTGTAGTGGCCACTCCTCTCTTCCATCATCTTACTTCCCAGAAGAAATGGCTTTAGTAGCACATCACTTTAGTAGCAAATTGGCAGGGCACAAAACTGACATCACATGGAATGTAGGTTTCCATGTGATCATACGTCATTGGGAAACGCTGTCGCACCAGCCATCTCCCATTCTTTTCCTTCAGCAGCCTGCACTACATTCCCTGCCTCTGCTTCCTGGTCTGCCTGAGGGGTTTGCAATGACTTGAAGCAGCCAAAATTCTGAGTCCCTTGGCTATGTGATTATGCTGAGAAAGTGGATAGAGCAAGACATCCAAGCTATAGGCAGAGAAAATGATCAGATTCCTGACATCTACAAGTCTTGGGGTTAAAAAGATAAAGAAAAAAAATGGTAATACCAGACACAATCTCTCTTTTATCTCTTGCCCTTGACTTCAAAACATGAAAAAAAAAAAAGACCATAGCAATTTTATCATCAGAAATAGCTTTATTTTATCACTATTTCACTTACCTAGAATTTTCTCTTGCCTGTCTTCTGATTTTTCCTCAGCTAGTGATTGAATTAGCTTTTGTTAACAAAAGGCAATTCTTTTATTCCATAATATGAGATAAAAGGTTTTAAAATGCAAACATGCAAGAGAGTAAATACATTGATATGTAAAGAGTTTCAGTCAAACTATGAAGGATTATTCGCAGGTCTTTATTTTCATTTGCAAAGAGCAGTTAGAATGCAAGTAAACAAATATTGTCTGGCCTCATATGTGGATAGAAGATGGCACCCGGAAGTGAACAAGGGAGTGGAAAGGATAGTGAAGAGGCAAATAAGGGAGACTTGCTGATTATACTGTTTTGCCAGTGGCTAGACTTGTATGTACATTGTTGACAGATATGGCGCTCAAAAGTACTTTATACACAAGGGAACTTATAAAGCCTTGAAAAACAAGGACATTCTGTCATTTACTTCAACATAGGTGGAACTGTAGGACATTATGCTAAGTGAAATAAGCCAGGGACAAAAAGATAAGAGGCCTTATGATCTCACTTCCATGCCGAATCTAAGAGTTGCCCTCATAGAAATAGCATAGAAAGGTGGTTACTGGAGGCTGAGGGTGAAGGAAGGATGGCTAAAGGAAAGACATTGATCAAAGGGCGTAAACTCGGCCGGGCACAGTGGCTCAAGCCTGTAATCCTGGCACTTTGAGAGGCTGAGGCAGGTGCATCACGAGGTCAAGAGATCGAGACCATCCTGGTCAACATGGTGAAACCCCGTCTCTACTAAAAATACAAAAAATTAGCTGGGCATGGTGGTGCGTGCCTGTAATCCCAGCTACTCAGGAGGCTGAGGCAGGAGAATTGCCTTAACCCAGGAGGTGGAGGTTGCGGTGAGCCAAGATCATGCCATTGCACTCCAGCCTGGGTAACAAGAGCAAAACTCCGTATAAAAAAAAAATAAAATAAAATAAATGGAAAGACAATGAGGGCCTGGTGTGGTGGCTCAGGCCTGTAATCCTAGTACTTTGGGAAGCTGAGACAGGTGGATCATTTGAGGTCAGGAGTTTGAGACGATCCTTGCCAATATGGTGAAACCCAGTCTCTACTAAAAATACAAAAAATTAGGTAGGCATAGTGGTGGGCAGCTGTAATCCCACCTACTCAGGAGGCTGAGGCAGGAGAACCACTCAAACCCAAGAGGCAGAGGTCACAGTGAGCCGAGATCAATCCACTGCACTCCAGCCTAGGCAACAGAGGGAGAATGCATTTCAAAAAAAATAAATAAGAAAGGCAACAAGATTAAGATGGTAGAAGGTTCCTGAATTCTGCTAAAATGTAGGCATAAACAATAAGCAGCCATTATCATGGGGATCAGAAGATTTGTAATTTCCCCAATTACTCCTATAGATAGCATAACTATTGTCAAAACCTAAGATTCATCTTTTTTTTTAATTAATTTATTTAAAGATGGGGTTTCACCATATTGATCAGACTGGTCTCAAACTCCTGACCTCAGGTGATCCACCCACAAAGTGCTAGGATTACAGGTGTGAGCCACCGCACCAGGCCTAAGATTCATCTTTGAAGTATTTTTCAGACATTTCCAACTGGGCAGAGCAGCTCAGGCCACCTGGGCCTCCTCTTCATTGGTGCCAGAGAACTGGCACCAACAAGTCCTGTGATCTCTATCCAGAAACTGACTCAGCTCAGGAAGGCTGTTTTGGACACTCCTATGATTTCCTCTCCAACCAATGAGCTGCATCAATTTCCTAGTCCCTTGCTCTCTATATTATCCTCACAAACCCTGGTCTCCAGCTTTTCCAAAGACAGATTTTCAAATTAACTTCCCCCCTCCCACCTGTTTGACCTGGCTAGCCCTGCAATTATTAAACTTTTCGCAGCAAAACCCCACTGTTTTCAGTGCTCTGGCTCTTCTGAACAGAGGCAAGGTGAATCCGGATGCTGACAGACCTAGCTTCCCACACCTTGCACCCCAGGTGTTGTTCCTATGAAAGTCTCTGGAGGTTGGGCAAGGTGGCTCACACCTGTAATTCCAGCACTTTGGGATGCCAAAGCAGGTGGATCACGAGGTCAGGAGTTCAAGACCAGCCTGGCCAAGATGGTGAAACCCTGTTTCTACTAAAAATACAAAAATTAGCCAGGCATGATGGCAGGAGCCTATAACCCCAGCTACTCTGGAGGCTAAAGCAGGAGAATTGCTTGAACCAGGGCATCAGAGGTTGCAGTGAGCCGAGATTAAGCCACTGCACTCCAGCCTGGGCAACAAAGTGAGACTGTCTCAAAAAAAAAAAAAAACAAGAAAAAGTATCTGGAAATGAGTACAGGGTTGATTCTTTCTGGAGTGAATGGAGACTAGAAAATAAAACGATTTCTATTTTATTCTGTAGAACTTCAGCATGAAATCGCACCATCACGCCACGCAGAGTTTGCATTTCACATTCCAGTTTACATTCCGTTCACAGACAATTCCAGGGCTTTTAAATTAAATTGCTAAGGTTAATTGCGATAGCAGGAATTTTTCTGGATCCAATCACCAAGAGATTGCTCTGCCCTAGGGAGAGCCTGGAAGTTGCTCCGGCCTCACTGGTAAATGACGCCCCCTAAACCGGTAAAATAGAGATGTCCAGGAAGCCAGAAGAGGAAAGCACAGGCCCCGCCCCTTCCCTTTCTCCCTCCCCACTCCGCCCCTCGCTGACTGGACCCGCCCAACCCTGGCTCCCGCCCTATGTGACGCAGTTTCCTGCAGACCCGGAAGCAGATCGCCTGAATCGAAGTTGCTCCGCCAGGTGTGAGTTTCCCTCTGTCTATATTAACATGAAATTTGGGATCGGGGTGCTGTGGCTCACATATATAATCCCAGCATTTCGGGAGGCAGGTGGGCGGATCACTTGAGGTCAGGAGTTTCGTCAACAGGGCGAAACCCGTTGCTATTAAAAATACAAAAATTCGGGCCAGGCGCGGTGGATCACGAGGGCAAGAGATCGAGACGATCCTGGCCAACATGGTGAAACCTCGTCTCTAAAAAAAAAAAAAAATACAAAAATACAAAAATTCTCTGGGCGTGGTGGCCTGCGCTTATAATCCCAGCTACTCGGGAGGCTGAGGCAGGAGAATCACTTGAACCCGGGAGGCGGAAGTTGCAGTGAACCTAGATTTCACCCCTACGCTCCAGCCTGGGCGACAGCGGGAGTTTCCGGAAAAAAAAAAAAAAAAGAAAAGGTCAACGTCAAAGAAATGGACAGCAAGATAGGGAGCGGGGCAGCAAAGGCGGAGGCGCCCCAGAGTCGGAGAGAGAAGGAGTGATTTCGAGCCAGGGCAGACAGCAGCGAGGTGCTGGGACAGCAAGAATGAGCATCCATGACAAAGAGCAGAAAGAATCACAGCAGGGTTCTTGGGATTATTGATTCAAATTCATTACAAGACATAGGCCTGTTCAGATTGTCTGTTTCTCTTTGAGTGAGTTTTGGTGCTGGAACAACTGAAAATCCAAATGGAAAGAAAAAAAAATGCAGACAAAGACCTCACTTTTTTTTTTTTTATTTTTGAGAGGGAGTCTTGCTTGTTGCCCAGGCTGGAGTACAATGGTGCAGTCTCAGCTCGCTGCAACCTCCGCCTTGGGGGTCAGGTGATTCTCCTGCCTCAGCCTCCGGGTATCTGAGATTACAGGCGCATGCCACCGCACCGGGCTAACAGATCTCTCATTTTGTACATAAATTAACTCAGAATGGATCATAGACCTCAGGGATCTGAGGGTGCTAGAGACTGACGACAAGTGGGTGTAAACACGGAAGAGGGATTTTTTTTTTGAGATGGAGTTTCGCTCTTGTTACCCAGGCTGGAGTGCAATGGCGCGATCTCGGCTCACCGCAACCTCCGCCTCCTGGGTTCAGGCAGTTCTCCTGCCTCAGCCTCCCGAGTAGCTGGGATTACAGGCACGCACCACCATGCCCAGCTAAGATTTTGTATTTTTAGTAGAGACGGGGTTTCACCATGTTGACCAGGATGGTCTCGATCTCTTGACCTCGTGATCCACCCGCCTCGGCCTCCCAAAGTGCTGGGATTACAGGCGTGAGCCACCGCGCCCGGCCAATGGATGCTAATTCTATTCTGCTGCCCCTGCCTGTTCTTGAGGCCTCATTTAGAAAGAAAGTCCTCTCAGAAAACTGTTCGGCCCCCCAGTGTCCTAGCCAGGCTAACTATATGAGAAAGTAAGTTCATTTTCCCCTTCAGCTCCTCAGTGGATTACTTAACCACTGTTCTCCCTGGGTCCCTTTTTTCTAAACGGGTTTAGTTCTTCTCCTTTTTTCTAAATGCCAGTAAATATGTACATTCAGCCAGGGAAGAGGAGGCCAGCGGTTGGGCCAGCTGCCCCATTCTTTTAACGTAGGGCCTGCCCCTGGAGCCGACCCTTCTCTTTGGGCCTTGTGAGCTTCTTTGCTTATCATGTTCCATCTCGTGCCGCTTTCCTCCTAGATGCCACTTGGAGGGTAGGGGATCTGCTTCTCACTGTGGCTGGGCTATGGGATTCTGACTACCTTGCTTACAGATTCATGGTTTGATAAATTTGTTGTATTCAAAAACTTGAAATATAGGACGCCATTAAATGTCTGTTTATATTTTTGCAATATTTGTATTACTTACAATTAATTAATAAAAGCGGGTTTAAAAAACCTATCCAGGAATGTGAGCTGCCGCCGACCTTGCCGGTGTTCACCGGGCCCTTAGCAAGCACCGCCTTTCTTCTCAAAACCCCTTTGGTCATGAAGCACCTGTACCCCCCAGGCTGAGTGGGGTGTTGCACCTGCCGGGAGGCCAGCCACAGATGCTGCACAGGCCTTCTCCTCAAGGTTACACAAGATTCTGCTGTGTTCAACCCTATTGCAGTCAGGTGCTTAGCAAGCATATATGCTTGATGTCCTATTGACTTCTGGGCATGAACCAGAAGCCCTAAGGGAATGAAGTCTTTTTTTGTTGTTGAGATATAGTCTTGCTTTGTTGCCCAGGCTGGCGTGTAGTGGCATGATCTCGGCTGAGTGCAACCTCTGCCTCCTAGGTTCAAGCGATTTTCCTGCCTCAGCCTCCCAAGTAGCTGAGACTACTGCACCAGGCTAACTTTTGTAATTTTAGTAGAGATGGTTTTCACCATGTTGGCAGGCTGGTCTTGAACTCCTGACCCTAGTCCTGTGGTCTGCCTGCCTCCGCCTCCCAAAGTGTTGGGATTACAGGCAGGAGCCACCGCACCCGGCCCTGGGAATGGAGTCTTGATTCTTCTCTGCTCCTCACTGACTCTCCCAAACTGGGAACCTTGAAGCTGAGAGTGCAACATGGTTCCTGGCACACAATGGGCACTCAAATACTGACTGGTTTACAGTATGACTAGTAGAGACCCCAACGAGCAAAACTGTGGCCTAACAATTCTCCTGGCCTCTCTCCCAGACTTCCCCTCCCTTTGAGAAACGCCAGAAGCTTCTTAGGGAGGCTCTTGCCAGCCTAGACATCACAGGCACTAACAGGGCAGCTCCAACCTCTGCCTCCTGTCATCACCATAATGCATCCATATCTACAATATGGCAAATTTCAAATCCTTCCACTCTCTTCCCTGCATTATTGATGGGCTGTGTGCACTTTTTAAAAAATCAATTAAATCAGGGCGTGGAGCTGGAGTTAAAAGAGAAAAGAAGCCTTTAGAAGTCTGTTCTTGTTTTGCTGTTTTGAATAGTCACAGATAAAGCTTTCCCTCTGGTTTGAATAAGTCAAGCCCAGGGCTAGATTGGCTCTGATTGGCCAGTACTAGGAAAATGCGGTTAAGATGCAAACACAAGCAAATATAACCCAGTGTCTCTGCAGCCATTGCTAAGCGAAGGCAGCAGGACCTAGAGCCTCCTGGTTTGGAGTGGTTCTTCAATACTGCTGCTGCTTACTCGCTCGGAAACTGGGAAGACTGGTGAGCAAGAAGGCAAGGTAAGGTCTCTGATTTTCAGGGGGCATGCCAGTTAATCCTGAATGAGGAAGAAATGAAAGGAAGAGGAGCTTGAGAGTCCCTTGCCTTGTCTTCTGTGATGAGACTTTAAAAATGAACCAGGAGTCTGGCCAGTTTTGCAAACTTCTTGTTGAGAAGTAGAAGCTCTTAGAGAGAACTGAACGTACAGGGCACATCCTCAAAAGCTGGGAAGGACAGACCCCTTTCACCTATCCTTAGAGAAAGATGGTCTGGAGCAAGGCAGGAGTTAAAAACCAGCTTCCTGGCCCACAGAGGTGGCTCACACTTGTAATCCCAGCACTTTGGGAGGCCAGGGCATAAGGATTGCTTGAGCCCAGGAATTGTAACTTGTGACCATCCTGGGCAAAATAGTGAGAACCTCTCTCTACAGAAAATCAAAAAATAGCCAGGAATGGTGGTGGACACCTGTAGCCCCAACTTCTTAGGAGGCTGAGGCAGAAGGCTCACTTGAGCCCAGGAGGTGGAGATTGAAGTGAGCTGTGATCATACCACTGCACTACAGCCTGCGTGACAGAGACCCTGTCTCAAAAACAACAACAAAACAGCTTCCTCTGCTCAGGGTCCATTCATAAGGGCATCTCTGAGAATTAAAGGCCACTGGCTTTTAACCTGAAATTTCAAAACTGTACTCTTACAAGGGGTTTCACAGACCTCTCAAATGATACTGAATTAGAATTAGGGAGGAGAGAAGGAGAGACCCAGCTTTGGGAGACTTTGATGTCAGAATTGTGTTTTCCGTGGGTTCCAGCGTGGCAGGAAGTCCCTTCCTGGAGCTTATCCTCCTCTCTTGCATTTGGGGTGCCTACACCAGTGAGGTCCTTGATTCCTAAATTCCTGTGGGGAAATGGGACAGGATTCAGCCTCTGAGGCTCACAGTCCTAATTAATGCTGGCTTTTACCAAGGTGACAGTTCTCTGTCCCAAAGAATGAATTCACTGGCCCTTGTCCCCTTCCCCTAGTTGGCTCATGGCTTTTGCCTTAATGCCTGCTACGTAGGTTCTGAAGAAAACCCAAACACCATATATCCTGGCAATTCTGAGCAGCACTGAGTGGGGCAGCACAAGTCATCAAATCAAATTCTCAAACACTGGCTGCTCCGTGCCACTGCCTTGCTGTAGTCCTGCTACAGCAGTAGACAAAGGGAGTTTGCTTTGTGCTGTATGTTTTTTTTTTGTTGTTTTTTTTGTTTTTTTTTTTTTTTGCCAAAGTCCATACTAGATAATGGTACATGTTTTCCAAACTTGGCTTTGTCCATCAAGGTTCACGAAAAGAATGGTCAGACATGTTCCTCTTAACAAGCGCAGTATGTCCCCACATAGCAAAAATCCATACAGTCCTTTTTGGGTGAAAATTTTTAAATGTTATGTAAATCCATCAACCTCATCCTTTTTCCTTTGCTTCTCGGGAGAAATTAATCTAACTTACATTAATTATTCATGTCATTAGATTTAAAGCTCCTTGAGAGCAAGAAGTAGGTATTTTACTTCTATAAAGCCTCTACGTGACTGTGGACATGGGTAGGTCCTTCATTACCCAAGATGCTCCTTGAATACAGATGGTGCACGACCCACACAGACTCAGATCTTCACCACTTCCTCCCTCTCCCCACCCTGACTTGCTCAGTCCTGAAGGAACTGGAGACGTCTAAGTATCTGAGGTTCGCAGTTACACAGAGAAGCTTGGGTCTGTGTGGGAGGGAGAGAGGAAGCCATCTGTCCACAGGCCAGACCAGGCCACACCCTGCTGGCACCCAGAACACTTTGTCCCAGGCCCGCCCTGCCATTTTATTTTCCTTTGCATCTGGAAAGCACAGGGAATATAATAGTCATATGACAAAAGAGGGAAGCGTTGAGTTTTACAATAGTTTACTTAAAAACAAGATAAAAGACAAAGAGGAGGTCAAAGTCGACTGTGGAGAAGGCCTTGCAAGCAGGGAACTTGGAAAGAATTAGAGGGAATGAGAGTGAGAGACGTCAACTCAGTTTGGAAATACTTTTTCTGACTAGCTTTTCTGTCCAAATGCCACTGAACTTAGATTGGTTTGGGAAGGGTTGTAGTACATCAAAGTGGCTAGAAGCACAGGTTTGGGGATCAGATAAGCATTTCATTCTAGTGTGTGATCTTGTGCAAGTTATTCAGCCTTTCTAAACCTCAAATTCACACAAGGTAAGATGAAGAAAATCACCTTCTGAAAATTAGAGATAACATATGCAAAGTGAATCAATACAGGGCTTAACATATTTATCACCCCTTTGGTAAATAACCATGACGATGACCAGAGCTCTTTAGGGCAGTGGTAGGTGGGAAGCAGAACTCATGGATGGTAATCCCCAGGTCAGCCAGGCTTAACTATGTGCACTTGAACAAGTCCTGGCTCCCATCATTGTGAAATGGTGCAGGGATACACCATGAAGGTGTGGCAGGATGGCTAAGAGACTGGGAAGTAACTTAGCAGAAAAACTGGATTGATGTCCACTACAGTGAAGGGCATCATCTCCCCTCTTGCTCTGTGACATTTCAGTCCTGGAAAGACAAGCACCATGTCTCTGAGCAGTGCCTTCAGGGCTGTGGACAACGACCCTGGGATCATCATCTGGAGAATAGAGGTGAGTTGGGTTGGAGGCACCTTAATTATGACCATGGGAATCTGGAAGCAGAGTCTGGCTGCCTGGGGCTGCTAGGCAACAGCCCACCAGCACCCCTTTGCCTGTGGTTTGAGGACAGTGAGATGCAGCATCAAAGTACTTGTTTCCCATCCTTCACCTCTCCTGGGTGCTCAAAGCAGGTGGTTGGCAGGTGGAGGAAATGCTCAGCCCCAAAGAACAGGGCTTCAGGCAAAAACAAGCTTGTCCTTTATCCAGCCACCTGCTCAGTAAGTCTGCATTTGCAGGAAATGCCCTAGAAAGACAGGTGGGACCTACCCAGCAGACTCCTGGCGGCTTCCATCAGAGAAATGGAACATGTCTTCCAAAGGGCACCCTGGCGCCTATAAAGTATAGAGAGAACTGAGAGGGCACTGCAGAGATGAGGCACTGTTCATCCCATCTCCACTTGGGCCTGAGCCCCTCTGGGTGGCTGTGAGCTACAGCAATCCATAGCTGAGAACCACCCTGGCCTGGGTAGCTCCACCTGCCAGATATGAGGATTCCTCCCAACCCCTGCCCCAGCCCTGTCAGTTGCTGCTACATATAACCCAGAAGTGATGCGTCACTTCACTATCCTCAGCCAGGAGGGGGAGTCAGCTCTCCAGCAAGCAACACAGACTGTGAGGCCCAGGTCACTTCCATTGTTTTAAGGCTACCAGTTTCCTTAAAAACTAACAGGTACTAAAACAGGGTTACCAGATTTGCAGTATATTTAACATTTAACACATTTTATGTAGAACACACACAAGTACGGCTGCAAGTTTTCCACACCTGAAGAGAGTAATGAAAATCTACATCAAGGGTGTGTGAACAGCCTTCCAGGGCCAAGCCATACATGTAGTAACAGATCAGAGCCCTGACCCAGACTCCAAATATAAGACACTTGGCACAGAGCCCTGCTGACCGCTGGCACTCCCCAAACATTATCCTCCACCTCCCACAGCTCCGCAGAATCCAAGTGTTCTTTCCTACATGGGCCTGGGCCAGCACCCAGCGGTCAGCATTGGGAAGAGTGTTGGAGGTGCTGGCACAACGGCTCAGAGAAGGGTTTGTACTTGGTTGTTTATATCCAGCAAATGGCTGGAGGTGGCTCACAGGCTTCCCACAACAGAGTGAGATGAGACCAGGTGAGAAGTCGAGAGGAGACTAGGGTGAGGGGAAAGCAGGATAGGGACCCAGATTCAGATTCAGGGTGATGTAAGCAGAGCTCACAGAAGCCAGAGGGGTGGCCACATTAACCCTGTGGCTGGCTGCCTCTCGTCCTAGAAGGTCATCAGGAACATCTCCTTTCCTTCTCCCTACCACCTGCACCAAATGAGGAGAGGAGAGGGAGGCTTGTGAGGAAGGGAGGCAGGAGGGGATGCAGCCTACATCCACCCCTTGTCCTTCCAGAAAATGGAGTTGGCGCTGGTGCCCGTGAGTGCCCATGGCAACTTCTATGAGGGGGACTGCTACGTCATCCTCTCGGTGAGCACCCTCCTCCCCATTCCTGTGAGCTTCTCCCCTCAGTCCAGTTCTTGAACTCTACAGAGAGATGTGCTGGTGAGGGAAGGCAGGCAGTCCCTTGTATCCATCTCAATGGTTCCTCAGCACTATGCAGAGCAGACTTCCAGTCTGACTACCAAAGGCCATCATTAGGCCTGGGGTTTTAATTCTGCATCAAAGGATGTGGGGAGGGCCCTCCGTCTGAACCTCAGTGAGCCACCTACAAGCAGCACTTCTCCCAGGCCTAGCCCCACATTAAAATGGTGTGGAAAAAAGCCAGATAAAGGCCTGTCTCCAGCCTCAAAGTGCTCATCCCCATGAAGAAGACTCACATGAATGGTGCTGACAGGGCCATACAGATGTACCAATCAGCGCTGTGCCAGCTCTGTGAGTGCAAGGGGCCAAGGGGACCTGTGAGGTAAGCTGAAACCCGGCTAGGAAAAGATGCCAGTTGGTTTCTATTTATTTGGGGAACAACAAGCTGTCAACTTTCCCCAAATGTGGGGAACATTTGGGCTGCCAAAGCTTATGCCATGATTGCAGGCCTGCTCGGGGGCCAGGGCAGCTCCCGAATCCACTGCAGGAGAGAGGGCCCTGAGTCTGCCAAGGGTAGGCACATGTGCTTCATACTCCTCAAGCCAGAGGGGCCAGCAGCAAAGGGGAGGTGAGCTGGCCCCTGACCTGATCTCTCTGGCTACACCTCAGACCCGGAGAGTGGCCAGTCTCCTATCCCAGGACATCCACTTCTGGATCGGGAAGGACTCCTCCCAGGATGAGCAGAGCTGCGCAGCCATCTACACCACACAGCTGGATGACTACCTGGGAGGCAGCCCTGTGCAGCACCGAGAGGTCCAGTACCATGAGTCAGACACCTTCCGTGGCTACTTCAAGCAGGGCATCATGTGAGTAGCGGTGCACAGAGCAAGGACAGAAGCAGCAGTTTACAGAAGAGGAAACCCAAAAGGCCAAAATGCATGTGAAGAAAGTAATCAGAGAAATGCAAATCAAAACAAAGCTGTCACTTCTGCCTACTAAAGTAGCAAATTAAACAGCTGGGAGGTGCCAAGTGTTGGCAAGGCTATGGGGAAATAGGAGCCCTTGTGCCCTGCTGATGGAAGTGTGGACTAGCACAGAATCCTGGAGAGTAGTCAGGGCCACTTGCAAATCTCACTCCTTCGTGTGTAACTCACAGAAACTCTCACATACCCAGGTCCATAAGGGCATGTGGACCAGACTGTTCATAGCAGCGTAATTAATGGGGTTAGGAATCTGCAAGCAACATAGGTGTCCATCACTGGGAGGCTGGACATGGACATCACGGATTCATATGCAGGAGCCAGAAGCAACAGACACACGCCTTAACACAGGACAGAGCTCGCAACATGGTGTTTAACAGGACAGGCTGGGCATGGTGGCTCATGCCTGTAATCCCAACACTTTGGGAGGCTGAGGCAGGAGGATCGCTTGAGCCCAGGAGTTCGAGACGAGCCTAGGACACATAGTGAGACCCCCCCATCTCTACAAAAAATGTTTTGTTAAAAACCTAGCCAGGCATGGTGGTGGTACACTCCTGTAGTCCTAGCTACTCTGTGGGCTGAGGTTATCAAGCCCTCCATTATCAAGCCTGCAGTCTCTGATGAGCATCACTTGAGCCTGGGAGGTCAAGGCTGCAGTAAGCCATGATTGCACTACTGAACTCTAGCCTGGGTGACAGAGTGAGACCCTGTCTTTAAAAAAAAACAGGTGGTGGGGGGAGCATAGTTTACTAGAATGAAAATAAAAACAACAGAATGGAAGCATACATGAGGGAGGGAGTGGAAGCAGGGCATGCATATAAAGGGAATACACAGACACATAACACAAGAGAGGGAGTGCAGGTCGATGATGATGATGTTTCATCGAGAACTTTAGCTCAAAACTTTGCCCTTGACATTAAAACAAAAAGAGGAATTCCAATGAGCTTGAGAATTGTGAGGCCGGGCCAAGATCAGCTTCTTGCAGGTCGGCAGTCTCCACTGACAGAGGCTCTTCTGGGCACAGAGGACCACACTGAGCCACTGGGGAACCCCAGGACAAAGCCCCTCTGCTCCAGGGTTACCTTCTGAATTTCCTTAAAGTGCAGGACCCCTGGATCAGAGGCTGGGCTGGGCTGTGCCAGTGTCGGGGAGCTGATTCTGAGCATAGGTGGTCTTAAGGCTGTCGAGCCATTAATGCTTCTGCTGCAGCCCAACTTGTGCCCCTCTCGAAGTGACACACTGACATTCAGACATTTCCTGGAACAAAACAAGCCCTCTGTGCTGCAGGGGTCTTCATCACTGATGTCTCCTCTGCCTGAAGCACTATTACTCTGGGTATTGGTTCATTTACCCTGTAGTATCTCAGCTCAAATGTCACTTCTTCAGAGAAGCCTGCCCCACCTCACTACCAGAAAGTCACTCACCCAGTCTACTTGTAGGGCAGCAGTTGCCACCATCTGTATATACCTTGCTGATGTACTGTCATAATCACACGGGTGAGGCTGCATCTGTGTAATTCACCACTGTCTCCCAGATCCTAGCACACAGCAGGCACTCTAATAACTAATGGATGTTCCCTCAGCTACAAGAAGGGAGGTGTCGCCTCTGGTATGAAGCACATGGAGACCAACACCTACAATGTGAAGCGGCTGCTACATGTGAAGGGGAAAAGAAACATCAGGGCCACCGAGGTCAGTCCTGCACACTGTCTGCCCCAGGCCCAGGGCTTCTCCACCTGGCACCTAAGAATTCCTCCTGAAAAATGTTTACCCCTCATCTATAGGTGGTAATGAGCTGGGACAGTTTCAACCGAGGCGATGTTTTCTTGCTGGACCTTGGGAAAGTCATCATCCAATGGAATGGCCCAGAGAGCAACAGTGGGGAGCGCCTGAAGGTATGGCTTCCTAGCCTTAACACTCTCATGTTCCTCTTTCTTCTTCCCTCCATGCTGGCTCTTCCCCAAGAATCAAAGTGGAGCCGTGCCTTTGAGTGGAATCTGTCTTGGAGACAGGCCAAGTGTGTGAGTTTGTAACTCACCCTGGACTCCTCAGCATCCTAATAACTTCTGTGTCTGGGATCTAGGCTACTTTCCCCAAAGACATCAGGCAGAAAGGGGTCCCAGTGGAGCTGAGGGCTTCCTTGGGCTTCTTTGACAGGCTATGCTTCTGGCAAAGGATATTCGAGACAGGGATCGAGGGGGCCGTGCTGAAATAGGAGTGATTGAGGGAGACAAGGAGGCAGCCAGCCCAGAGCTGATGAAGGTCCTTCAGGACACCCTTGGCCGACGCTCCATTATCAAGCCTGCAGTCCCTGATGAGATCATAGATCAGCAGCAGAAATCAAATATCATGTTGTATCAGTGAGTAGCTAAACCTGACTTTAACTGGAAGCTGGGGTGGGGGGAAGGTGTCCCCTAGAATACCAGCCACCTCTGCTTGCCTCCTTGTTTTGGGTGTAGCCATCTGGGTTTCTTCTCAGTCCTTTCCAAACGCAGCTCCTAGAAAGCTTAGAGATCCCTCGCTCAAGGAGGCAGTTGTTCTTGTTAGCGACTCTCCTGATCTCTTGAGGAGGCCTTTCCTTTACTCTGCCCTACACATGCCCAGGGATGTGGAAGGGATAATGTTTGGGAGAGAGATGAACAAAAGTCTCCACCAGAGAAAAGAGTCTGCACATTCCTATCTTCACTCAAGCCATTACTGTCTTAAGAAATCACACTCTACCCAGAAACTCCAAACTAAAACAAAACAGAACAACATCTAGTTGACTACAAGATGTTTTATAGAGAAAAAGCACAGGCTAACCTCTCCCCTTCTCCAGTGTCTCAGATTCAGCTGGGCAGCTGGAGGTCACAGAGGTAGCAACGAGGCCTCTGGTCCAGGACTTACTGAACCATGATGTAAGTAGAGTTTGGGTGGACTTAGCTTTGGGTAGCTAGACCTACTTCAGAAGCAGACCCTGAGCAAGAATCTTCCTTCTGATCTTGAGCAACCATACCTATCTCTGACTGCTTTAGGACTGCTACATCCTGGACCAAAGTGGAACCAAGATATATGTGTGGAAAGGAAAAAGAGCCACAAAGGCTGAAAAACAGGCAGCCATGTCTAAAGCACTGGTAGGAGCTACAGATGTGCAATACTTTTCAAATAATTCTGCTAAGAGCACTCCAGATGTGTCATTTCACAGAGCCATGCTAGGCATTTGAGCATATAACATTGTGGTTATGGCCGGGCACGGTGGCTCAAGCCTGTAATCCCAGCACTTTGGGAGGCCGAGGCGGGTGGATCATGAGGTCAAGAGATCGAGACCATCCTGGTCAACATGGTGAAACCCCGTCTCTACTAAAAATATAAAAAATTAGCTGGGCATAGTGGCGCGTACCTGTAA
>CAUYOR010034280.1:0-57531 GCA_963573925.1 Callimico goeldii
GGATATACAGGGGTCATGGAACTGCTTGAGGAGACAGTCTGTACTTTATAGGAGCTCAAGTGCTGAGCTGTGAGCTCTGTTGTTCATTCAGGGCTGTTAGGCTGCTATGTTTATGTCTGGTGCAGCAGAACTCATAATAAAGAAAAAACCTTTTTTTCTCAGATGCTCTGTCTCAGGGTGTTGGGGCTTTATGAGTGTCCGTTGCACTGTCCTGCCCAGCTAGGAGGCAGTCTAGTCACTATTTGCCTGCCGAGGCTCCGCCCTGCTGGTGTGAGGTTGGCCCTGTTACTGCAGGCTCTGCCCTGCTGCTGCGGTCTCTGCCCTGCTGCCATGGGCTACTCCCTGGGACGGAGTCTCTCTCTTGTGGCAGGTTGCCTCAGCAACGGCAGGCTGTGTCAGCAATGGGCATGTACCTCAGTAGGGCGGGTTGACTCAGTAATGGTGGATGCCCCTCCCCCACCGAGCTGCACCATCCTGGGTTCAGCTGTGCCTGCAGTGAAACTCTCTACCCAGAGTGTTTGGAATCGCGGTTTTGTTTGTCCCACTGAGCTGGCCCAAACGCCGTTTCCCTGGAATCTCCTGATCTGGCTCACTGTTTATGCCCCGTTCAATCAGATGGATATGCCAATCTGCCCTCCCAAGTCTCAGATTGCCGGTTCAACAGGGCACCTGGACCACTGCTCTTTGTGCGGAGCGCTGTGGAGCGCCACGCCACTGCGGCGCCGGCCACTGGCTGCACCAGCCAAAACCTCTGTGCTTGTGTCCCGTATCTCTCCGATACCTGGGAATTTCCCCATTCTGTAGGCAACAAAGATCCATCTGGAAATGCGGCCCTGACTCACCCTCCGCACGTTCACCAAGAGCTTCAATCCTGGGTTGTTCTCACTGTGCCATCTTGAGCCCCTCCCTCCCTTAGTGTGCTTTCTGTTTTCTGGCCAACACTTCCTGTTTTCTGGTCACCTTTTCTTGAGTTCTTAGATTTATGCTTTGTAATATTCCTGCATAACTATCATTGCTCTTCCAAGGATTTGATTATGTAAATTTTCTGTTTGTTGTTTTCATTATTTTTATAATGTGAAGTTAAAATTTTCATCTGCTTTCTGGAAATAATTTCCAGTTAGGTTTTATTCCTTTTCTGTAGAAATATATGTTGCTTATCTTCATTGTTTATCTTATAGTGTTCTTGTGTGTAGGCAAAACTTCCTCATTTCCTGTTACTTATATTTAAAAGGGATGGATTTTTCTAGACTTCTAATACGAGGATGGGATGGAAGATACACAGTATGCTAGGGTAGTGTTCCAAGCTTTGCAGCTCCCTGTTCCCTCCTCTGTCTCTACAGTGAATATCTTAAAGTATTGTCCTTTCTGTAGCCAATTTTGCTCTGGCTCTTAGAGCACAGCCTGGCTCAGGTGAACTTCCTCTGCCATCCTGGATCTCTGAGTTCCCATTACAGCCTTATTTCCACCATAATGCCTTCTTAGAAATTCTTTTTACTGGAACATTTTGCTATCTGCCACCAGTGGGCTTCTGAGCCCTTTTCTGAGCCTTACTTCTCTGTTCCTTCTCCAGTGATCTTGAGGTGTTCAGTCTTAGTTATGCTCACATTGGTTCCCTCTCAGTGAAATGTTCTCATTTGAAAGGCAACTATTAGCTGGAGAGGAATGGACACGCTAGCCCTTAAAACTTCTCTGCCCATCTTGTCCTTCCCTATAGTCCCCTCACAATGTCATGCTTCCCATGTAGCTTCACCTTCGATGGATTGTATATACAACTGAGAGTCTGCTGATTTTTTCAGTCTCCTAGTTTTAATGAAAATATAATTTGAAGTTGTGATTTGTAAAATTTCTCCTTATTTTCTCCATATGATTTTTAGGAGAAAGAAGATATTCCAAAGTTAGCTGCTTGATTGTAAAAGTGTTGGCTAAAACTGCTTGCTTATAAAGTTTGATTTCTAAACGTTTATAGAGGAGTAGGTATCATTTGCTATGGGTTGCCAAAGACCAATCTTGGTGCCGTGTACTGTGAATATAATGACTCAGTATGGAAAATCTGAGGGCTAATTACTTCCATTATCTCATTTTCACAGGGGGTAACTAAGGTCAAGAAATATTAAGTAATTTGCTTAACCTGCCACATAGACGATAAGTAGAAGAGCTGGAATTGAAAAACAATTTATTTTAAATCCAGATTTCAAACTCTAATTCCCTAAAATAACTTTCCACTTTTCCCTCAAATTTTAATCTTCCAGGATTAAAATTACTTATGCCAATTTTCCATTGTGCATGCAATGTATAACAGTAGTGCATCTTGTCACAGTTTAATGCAGATCAAACATGGAGACCATGATTTATAAACTGCACTGAGTGCCATTCTCTGAAAGCTTCACATAGTTCTCATTTAATCTTGAAAGTGGGAATCTGACTGCTAATTATAAATATTAAAAGAAACATATAGCCAATATTGAAGCAGTATATTAAAATAAAAAGCCATTTAATGTTATATTAAATAGAAACAAAAACAACATTGTAGCAATATATTAAAATAAAAACCTTTTTTTCTGCAAGATTGACAAAATTCTGAGTAAAGATAAAGAAGAAAATATATTGGGGACATTGACCATGTTGAAATCGTAAGGTATTATAATAATTTGCATATTGTGGTGGTTAATATCGAGGGGCAACTTGGTTGGGTTGAAGGACGAAAAGTATCATTCCTGGGTGTGTCTATGAGGGTGTTGTCAAAGCAGATTAACATTTGAATCAGTGGACTGGGAGAGGCAGACCTACACTCAATCTGGGAGGGCACCATCTAATCAGCTGCCAGCCTTGCTAGGAAAAAAGCAGCAGAGGAACGTGGAAGGACTAGACTGGGTTAGATCATCCGGTCTCCATCTTACTCCCATGCTGGATACTTCTTGCACTTGAACATCAGACTCCAAGTTCTTCAGGTTTGGACTCTTGGATCTATGCCAGTGGTTTGCCAGTGGTTCTCAGGCCTTTCGCCACAGACTGAAGGCTGCACTGTAAGCTTCCCTACTTTTGAGGTTTTGGAACTCAGGCTGGCTTCCCTGCTCCTCAGCTTGCAGAGAGGCTATTGTGGAACTTCACCTTTTGATTGTGTGAGTCAATACTGCTTAATAAACCCCCTTTCATATACATATCAATCATATTAGTCCTGTTCCTATAGAGAACCCTAATACAGATTTTGGTACCAGGAATGGTTCTAGAGGAACAGAATTTTAAAGATTACAGGCTCTCTTCCTGCCATTATGTAAGATGTGACTTTTTTCCTCAGTTACCTTCTATGATTGTGAGGCCTCCCCATCCATGTGGGACTGTGAGGCCATTAAACTTCTTTCCTTTATAAATTACCCAGTGTTGGGTATGTGTTTTTTTAGCAGCACAAGAACAGACTAATGCAGTAAATTGGTACTGGTAGAGTGGGGTGCTGCTGTAAAGGTACCTGAAATTGTGGAAGCAACTTTAGAACTGATTAACTGGCAGAGATTTGAACAGTTTTGAGGGCTCAGAAGAAGACAAGATGTGGAAATTTTTAGAACTTTCTAGAGACTTGTTGAATGGCTTTGACCAAAATGCTGATAGTGATATGGACAATAAAGCCCAGGCTCAGGTGGCCTCCAATAGAGATGAGGAACTTGTTGGGAACTGGAGTAAAGGTCACTCTTGCTATGCAGAGACTGGCAGTATTTTGCTGCTGTCCTAGAGATGTGTGGAACTTTGAACTTGATGATTTCAGGTATCTGGGGTCTAAGCAGTGAAGGGTTCAAGAGAAAGCAGAGCATGAACATTTGGAAAATTTGCAGCCTGACAATGCAATAGAAAAGAAACACCTATTTTCTGAGGAGAAATTGAAGCCAGACTATAGAAATTTGCATAAGTAACAAAGAGCCAAATGTTAATCACCAAGATAATGAGGGAAATGTCTCCAGGGCATGTCAGAGACCTTCAAGTCAGCCCCTTCCATCACAGGCCTGGAGGCCTAGGAGGAAAAAATGGTTTCCTGAGCTAGATCCAAGGCCCTTCTGCTGTGTGTAGCCTAAGAACTTGGTTTCCTGTGTCCCAGCCACTCCAGCCATGAATAAAATGAGCCAAGGTACAGATTGGGCTGTGGCTTCAGAGAGTACAAGTCTCAGGCTTTGACAGCTTCCAGGTAGGGTTGAGCCTACAGATACACAGAAGTCAGTAATTGAGGTTTGGGAACCTTTGCCTAGATTTCAGAGGGTGTATGGAAATGCCTGGATATCCAGGCAGAAGTTTGCTGCAAGGGAAGGATCCTCACAGAGAAACTCTGCTAGGGAAGTACAGAAGGGAAAAGTGGGGTGAAGTCCCCACACAGAGTCCTCACTGGGGTACTGCCTAGTGGAGCTGTGAGAAGAGGGCTACCATTCTCCAGACCTCAGAATGGTGGATCCACCAACAGCTTGCACCCTGTGCATGGAAAAGCCATAGACACTCAACACCAGCCCATGAAAGCAGCCCAGAAAGGGGGCTGTACCCCAAAAAACCAGAGGGGCAAAGCTGCCCAAGACCATGGAAGCCCACCTCTTCCATCAGTGTGACCTGAATGTGAGAATGGAGTGAAAGGAGTTTATTTTGGACATTTAAGATTTGACTGCCAGGCTGGGTACGGTGGCTCAAGCCTGTAATCCCAGCACTTTGGGAGGCTGAGGCAGGTGGATCACGAGGTCAAGAGATCGAGACCATCCTGGTCAACATGGTGAAACCCCGTCTCTACTAAAAATACAAAAAATTAGCTGGGCACGGTAGTGCGTGCCTATAATCCCAGCTACTCGGGAGGCTGAGGCAGGAGAATTGCCTGAACCCAGGAGGCGGAGGTTGCAGTGAGCCAAGATCGCATCATTGCACTCCAGCCTGGGTAACAAGAGCAAAACTCCGTCTCAAGAAAAAAAAAAAAAAAAGATTTGACTGCCTTGCTGGATTTCGGAATTTCATGGGGCCTATAGCCTCTTTGTTTTGGCCAGTTTCTCCCATTTGGAATGGGTGTATTTACCCAATGCCTATACTCTCCTTGTATCAAGAAAGTAGTTAACTTACTTTTGATTTTATAGGCTCATAGGCAGAAGGGACTTGCCTTGTCTCAGATGAGACTTTGGACTGTAGACTTTTGAGTTAATGCTGAAATGAGTTAAGACTTTGGGGGACTGCTGGGAAGAAATTATTGGTTTTGAAATGTGAGGACATGAGATTTGGGAGGGGCCAGAGGTAGAATAACATGGTTTGGCTGTGTCCAGATCCAAATATCATCTTGAATTGTAGCTCCCATCATTCCCACATGTCATGGAAGGGACTTGATGGGAGGTAATTGAATCATGGGGGCAGATTTTTTCTATGCTGTTCTCCTGATAGTGAGATCTGATGGTTTCATGAAGGAGTTCCTTTGCAGAAGTTGTCTTGCCTTTTGCCATGTAAAACGTGCCTTTTTCTTCCTCTTTGGCTTCCGCCATGATTGTGAGGCCTCCCCAGCCATGTGGAACCATGAATCAATTAAACATCTTACTTTTATAAATTACCCAATCTTGGGTATGTCTTTATTAGCAGCATGAAAATGGACTAATACACATAAGTTTTCCTCCATGATAAGTTTTACCTCTTTATCTGTTTAAATTTTTATAAATTAAACATCATATGGTATTCAAAAGATAAATCACATAACTTCAGTTTCAAAGTTATACACTTGTGAATTTGAAGATGACATGTGGAACTAACATTTAGCAAATACCTATTGTATGTAAGACATTATTAAAGACATAGATTTGAAGGTGACATATAGAATTGACACATAACAATTTGGCTACATATTTTGTATTTTCCATTGCTGCTTTAACAAATTACCCCAAACTTAGTGGCTTAAGCTGTACATTCTCTTATAGTTCTAGAGGTCAGGAGTCTAAATCAGTTTCACTAAACCTAATTCAAGGTGATGGCAGGCCTGGTTCCTTCCCAAGGCTTAAGGTGAGAATTGTTACCTTGCCTTTTCCAGCTTTTATTAGTTACCTATACTTCTAGGCTTGTGGTTCCTGCCGCCATCTTCAATGTGCATCATTCCAATCTCTCCTTCCATCTCCAAAATCTCTTCTCTTCTGTACTGAAATATCTCTCAGTTTCCTATTTATAGGACACTTGTATTTAACATTTAAGACCCATGCATATGATCCAGAAAAATCCTTCCATATTAAGATACTTAGTCAAATCTGCAAAGTTGGTTTCCCCATATAAAGTAACAGGGATTAGGACATGGATATGCTATTTAGCCTACTAAATGCATGTGTTTTACATATGATATATAATTTGTGTTATATAACATGTAAATATAATTATATATATATAGTATATATGTATTTCTGTTATATAATTTATGATAATTATAAACAATTACATTATGTATGTGATAACTGGCCCTTAATTTTGTCATACAGATAACAAATCTGAGGTCAGAATGGTTGAACAACTTTCTAGAATTACTTTAGCTCCTTAATATCAGGGCTGGGGATAGAATGCAATATTCACTGTTTTCTAAGGTCCTTCCCAGTTTACAGAATTTATTTGAAGGACTTAATTTCTAATAAATAGAAATCTAACCTTGCAAAGGTACAAACTAGAGTGAAAGAAGGAGAAACAAATTTGGAGTTAATTTATATTGAGAAGTTCAATTTTTCAGTGAATTCTGATTTTGTGGAAATTAGATTATCATTTCTGGACCAAAATAATTTGGACATACTCAAAAATTAGCCATACTGCCCAAATTATGTGAATAAAATCCAGTCTTTCTCATGATATGTCTCACATGAGGCCAAAGCCCAAAGACACAGCTAGAATTGTATGAGGTTTCAAAGTTATATAGATTTATATTAGTCTGCTCAGGCTGCCATGACAATATACAATAGACTGGGTTGCTAACATAATAGACATTTATTTCTCAAAGTTCTGAACAGTAGAAGTTCAAGATCAAGGTGCCAGTAGGGCCAATGGCTGGTGAAGGCTTTCTCCTTAAGTTGCTGATGGCCACCTTTTTGCTGTGTTCTCAGATAGACTTTCTTGGTACATGAGCTTGAAAACAGCTTTTATAAGGCCACCAATCCTATTAGATTAGGAGTCCAACCTTATTATCTCATTTAACTTTAATAAGCTCCTAAAAGCCCTTTCTCCAATACAGTCACATTAAGGGTTAGGACTTCGACATACGAATTTGGGAGATGATGTAATTTATTTCATAGTGATATTGCATGCTAGTATATTATGTCATTATATTAAGCAATGCACATAAAATAACAGCATAATTTTGATGTGCATTTCTCTAATGACCAGTGATGATGAGCATTTAGGGATAGCATGGGGAGAAATGCCAGATGTGGGTGAAGGGGAGGAAGGCAGCAAATCACACTGCCAAGTATGTACCTATGCAACTATCTTGCATGTTCTGCACATGTACCCCAAAACCTAAAATGCAATTTAAAAAGACTGTGTAAAATGCACAATAATAAATTTACATTTCCAGAGATTAAAAAAAGCATAATTTTGTATTTTCAGCTAATATACCACATAAATATAATCAAACAATTCAAAATGGCAACACACACACACACACACACACACACACACACACACGTGTTACTTTATCCATGCCATTCAAAGTACATCATGGAATAAGTGCATATGAAGTAAACAAAATCACTAGCATGCTGTTCTCTGTAGGTACACAATGACAGTTTTATGGAGCTCTAAGCACTATACAAAAGCAAGAACTATTTTCTTTTTCTCCACTTTAGTCAGTGAATATTACAATTCAATGCTTATCAAATGGAAGAGGGATGAATTGCTATTTATAAATTTATGACACCCAGTCATCTGAGTAACTTTGTACAGTAGCCCTGGATATACATCACCTTTTTAAGTTCAGAAAATGTATATCATTTAAATGGCATCTGTTAGGAAAACAATGACATAAATATTTCAACAAATGCTTAAAATTTAGTGAATATGTCAAAGTAAAGAGATGATCAGGTTTTCAAAGTAAAAACTCACTGTGGAGAGACTTCCAGTGTCAGCTATGATTGTAAAAGGCCTGACTTCATCATTTCTATAGATAAACTGAAAATTAGTCCTTTTTTTCTTTTTTTTTTTTTTTTGAGATGGAGTCTTGCTCTGTTGCCAGGCTGGAGTACAGGGGTGTGATCTCAGCTCACTGCAGCCTCCACCCCCTGGGTTCAAGCAATTCTCTGGCTCAGCCTCCGAGTAGCTGGGATTACAGGCACCCACATCACGCCTTGCTAATTTTTGTATTTTTAGTAGATATAGCATTTCACCATGTTTGGCAAGCTGGTCTTGAACTCCTGACCTCATGATCCACCTCCCTGGACCTCCTATGGTGCTGGGATCATAGGCATGAGCCACCATTTTTTAAACTGATCAAAGAACTGAGGTCACTGGACAAACTGTCATTGAAATCTGGAGAGATAGACTAAAGAGTAACAGCTGAGATCTGCTTACATGGAGCAGAAGCTACTGGAGCCATAAACTTGTAAGAACACTAAAATTGTGATTTGGAACAATTACTGGAGGCTGAGCGTGGACTAGTAATGGGAGTAAGAAATGCCTGGGATATACAGTATTAGGAGCATCCCACACTTTCATGAGTTTTATCTATAGGAATCCCACCAGATTGTCACAGTGAAAATTAAATACCCCTTCATGACTCTGGTAAGGGTAGGAGAAGATGAACCGTTGTAAAATATGTCCAGAGCATTCCTCATAACAGAGGACTATTCTTCCAGGAAAAATACTTAAGTAGAGCCTTAACTTACCTGGTGGAAGAGCATTTCCCTGACTCACTCTCTCTATAGCCTTTGTTTCATGTAAAAGGTGTGGAAATTAAGTATTGGGGGGAATAGGGGAGGGACAGCAGGGGTGGGGAGCTGGGGAGGGATAGCATGGGGAGAAATGCCAAATGTGGGTGAAGGGGAGGAAGGCAGCCAAACACACTGCCACGTGTGTACCTATGCAACTATCTTGCATGTTCTGCACATGTACCCCAAAACCTAAAATGCAATAAAAAAATAAATTAAAAAAAAGAAATGCTTGGGAGTATCACAGCCCCAAAACACAAACTTATTAAAAGACTGAGAATTAATCACAGAATACGCCAGTTCCCAGCCTCTTCACTTTATTACCACACAATAGAGTCTTGGTATAATTATAGTGGGTTACAGAAGAAGCAGCTGCAAAATGTAGGCTCTATCTAAGGAAGAGTCGTTGGAAAGCCTGAAGACAATAGAAGAGAAAGTGCAATAACACAGGAGCTTGGAGCTTCTGTGACCCACAGTTATAGTAACCATTAAAAACAACCCAGTTCTGAGTGAGATTAACATAAAACCTCTCATTAAAGGCCTGTTTACCTTAGTTCCTATTACCTGACACATCATTTCCATATTTCAACCAAAAAATTACAAATCATGCAAAAAGACAAAAGAAAATCACAGTCTCAAGTAATAAAGCAAGTATCAAAACTATATTGAGAAAAGATACAAACTTTGGAAGAGTCAGACTTGGAATTGAAAATAATATTAACATATTAATCATGTAATTAATATGTTAGGGAATCCAATTAAAAAAAGAGGATAACAGCAGGAAGAATGGGTAATGGAAGCAGAATGGTAGAAACTCTAAGAAAGAATTTAGCCAGGTGCAGTGGGTCATGCCTGTAATCCCAGTACTTTGGGAGGCTGATACTGGTGAAGCACTTGAGGTCAGGAGTTCAATACCACCCTGGCCAACATGGTGAAACCTCATCTCTACTAAAAATATAAAAAAATTAGCCAGACATGGTGTCACACACCTGTAACCCCAACTACTCAGGAGGCTGAGGTACGAAGAATTGCTTTAACCTGGGATGGAGGTTGCAGTGAGCCAAGATCTCCACTGCACTACAGCTTGGGTGACAGAGCAGGACTCCATCTCAAAAAAAAAAAAAAAAAACAAAAGGAATTTAAATGAAATGCTAGATGTCAAAAACACTGAAACAGAAATGAAGACTACACATGACCAAGGAAACAATTAGTGAGATTGAAGACAGGTCAACAGAAACTTCCCAAATAAAAGACAAAGGAAAATAATTTTAAAATAGTAGTGGGGTTGCTAGATCATATGGTCGTTCTATTTTTAGTTTTTGAAAAACCTCTACATTATTATTTATAATAGCAATACTAATCTACATTTCCACCAAAAGCATACATGTGTACCCTTTTCCCACATCCTCACCAGCAGTTGTTTTGTTTTTCTTTTTGAGAATAGCCATCCTAAATGGTATAAGACGATACCTCATTGTGATTTTGATTTGCGTTTTCTTAATGATTCGTGAGGTTGAGGATGATTTCATACACTTGCTGGCCATTTGTATGCCTCCTTTTGAGAAATGTCTATTCAGATAAGATCCAGCAATCTTAACACTGGGTATTTTATTCAAAGGAAAGGAAATCAGTATATGAAAAAGACATACGCACTCTCATGTTTCTTTCATCACTATTCACACCAGTAAAGATATGGAATCAATCTAAATATCTATCAATGGTTGAATGGATGAAGAAAATGTAGTATATGTACCCAAGAGAATAATATTCAGCCATTAAAAAAATAAAATCAGAGACTGGCATAGTGACTAATACCTGTAATTCCACCATTTTGGGAGGCTGAGGCATGAGGATTGCTTGAGGTCAGGAGTTCGAGACCATTCTGGGCAACATAGCAAGCAAGACTCTCTCTCTACAAAAAAAATAAAATAAAAATTAGCTGGGCATGATGATGTGTGCCTATAGCTCTAGCTACTCCAGAGGCCGAGGCAGGAGAATCACTTGAGCCCAGGAGTTTGAAAATGCAGTGAGTTATGATCATGCCCCTGCAACCCAGTTTGGGTGACAGAATAAAACACTATCTAAAATAATAAAATAAAATATGAAACAAAATAAAATAAAATGAAAATGACAGCAAAAGTGATACAATACAAACAACCATATCGACATTGGTATGTAATTGTTTTGTACAATGTTTTGTTATTAAGTCAGGGTGTTCAGGATATCCATAACCTCCAAGATTTATCATTTCTTTATATTAGGAACATTTCAAATCTTTTGGGTATTTTGAAATATACGATATATTATTGTTAATGTAGTCACCCTACTGTGCTATTGAACACAACTTATTCCTTATTTCTAACTGTATATTTGTACCCATTAACCAACCTTTCTTCATCTCCCCATCCTCCACTCTTTGCAGCCTGTGATAAGTATCATGCTACTCTCTACCTCCATGGTATCATCTATTTAGTTACCAAGTGTGAGTGAGAACATGTGATGTTTATCCTTCTGTGTCTGACATATTTCACTTAGTATAATAACTTCCAATTCTTTCTCTGTTGCTGGGCATGTGTTGTGATTAAGTCAGAGAATCAAAATATCACATAATACCCATAAATGTGTATAATTATTATGTATACACTTTTAATAAATTTTTGACAGATTTTTTTAAAAAACAGAAAAGACATCTAATAACTACGAGACAATTTCAAAAGGTGCAACTTGGGTATAACTGAAATACCAGAAGGAGAAGAGAAAACAGAGCAGAACAACTATTTGAAATAATAACAGTTGAGAATTTTAGAAAATTAGTGAAAGGTGCCAATCACAAATCAAGGAAGCTCAGAAATATAAGCAAGAAGGAGTCCAGGAAGAAAAAATCACATCTTGGCACATTATATTTAAACTGCAAAAAGCCAATTATGAGAGAGATCTCTATGTGTTATTGTCAAATTGTTTGTCTTTATTTTGGGTAGCTTTTGGTCATGTGTATGCAGCCTCTGTTAGGTGCATACATGTTTATAGATGTCATATCTCCCTGATGAATTGACCCTTGGTTGTTATAAAATATTCCTCTTTAGTAACATTTCTTTTCTAACATCTATTTTGTCTGATGTTGTTATACTCATTCCAGCTCTTTTATGGTTGTTGTTTGTATTGTAACACTTTTTCTGTCCTTTTACTTTTAGTCTGTTTGTATTTGAGAATCTAAAGTGTGTATCCCTCAGATAGCATATAGTTGGATAGTGGTTTTTATCCAACTTATATCTGGCATTGATGAATTGTTCAATCCATTCACATTTAATGTGACTATTGTTATGGTTGGATTTACATTGGCCATTTTAAAAGATAGTATCGCTGCATTTAAGAACGTTGATTTTTATCTTTTTTTACGTTCACCACATTGAATATGTCACCCCGTTACCTTTTGATCATATTATTTCTAAAAGGTATAATCTGTCAATCTTTTTTTAGTTTTTCTCTTGCTACCTTCAAAATTCTCCCTTTCATTTTCAACATTTCGACTACAGTGTGTCTGGGCGTGCACCTCTTTGCATTTATACTACTTGGAGATTGTTAAGCTTATTGAATTTATAGATTAGTGTCCTCATCAAATTGGAAATAATCTGTACAACAACCCCCCATAACACAAATTTACCTATGTAACAAGCCTGCACATGTACCCTCAACTTAAAAGTTTTTTTTTTAAGTAAATTTTCTAGCCACTAGTTTATAAATATTTTTGTGCTACTTTTTTCCTCCTCTGACTCTCATTACATGTATATCGGTGTTCTTAATGATGTCTTACATTTCTGTAAGACTCATTTATTTTTCCTTATTCTGTTTTGTTCTTTAGACTATGATTTTTATCAATTCTGTATTTTAATTCACTGATTTGTTTTTTGTCAGCTCTATTCTACTGTTAATCCCCTCTATTGAATTTTAATATTAACTATAGTTTTAACTCAAGATTTTTATTCTTGTTAATAATGTCTGTAGGTTTAATTATCTTTCTTATTGAACAAAACACTGTCATCATACCTTCCTTTAATTCTTTAAGTATTGGTTTCATTAGTTATTTTAACATATTTTTAGTTGCTCTAAAAGTTTTTCTACTAAATCAATACTTTGTACTATTTATAGGCAGTTATTGTATATTTTTCATTGACTCATATTTGTACATGTGTAAGTATCCATGTGATATTTTGTTACATATATAAAATGTGTGATTATCAAGCAAGGGTATTTAGCATATCCATCACCATGAGCATTTATCATTTCTTTAATTTTAGGTTCCAAGGTACACGTGCATGTTTGTAATATACGTGAATTACATGTTGCAGGAGTCTCATGTATAGATTATTTCATCACCCAGGTAATAAGCATAGTACCTGATAGGTAATAAACGTAGTACCTGATAGGTAGTTCCTTGATCCTCGCCCTCTTCCCACAATCCATCCTCAAGGCCATGTTGTCTTTGTGTGGCACTTCTCTGTGTTCATGTGTAGTGAAAGTTTAGCTCCTACTCTTAAGTGAGCATGTGAGGTATTTGGTTTTCTATTCCTGCATTAGTTTGCTTAGGATAATGGCCTCCAGCTCCATCTCTGTTGTGCAAAAGATATTAACTCATTCACTTTTATGACTGAAGAGTACTCCATTATATATATATATGAGTGTGTGTGTGTGTGTGTGTATGTGTGTGTGTGTGTCACATTTGCTTTATCCAGTCTATCACTGATGGGCATTTAGGTTGATTCCATGTATTTGCTATTGTGAATAGTGCTGTAAAAAACCATAAACATGCATATTTCTTTATGGTCGAATTATTTATGATCCTTTGGTTGTATACCCAATAATGGGACTGATGGATTGAATGGTAGTTCTATTTGAAGATCTTTGAGAAATCACCAAACTGCTTTCCACGGCAGCTGAATGAATTTACATTCCCACCAGCAGAATACAAGCTTTCCTTTTTCTCTGCAACCTCAGCAGCATCTGTTAGTTTTTGACTTCTCAATAATAACCATTCTGACTAGTGTGAGATGGTATATTTTTGTGGTTTTGATTTGTATTTCTCTAATTATTAGTAACGTTGGGCATTTTTTCATATGCTTGTTGGCTTCATGTATGTCTTCCTTTGAAAAGTATCTGTTCATGTCCTTTTCCCACTTTTTAATGGGGTTGTTTGCTTTTTGCTTGTTAAATTGTCCCCTATAGATTCTGGATATTAGACCTTTGTTGGATACATAGTTTGCAAATATTTTAGCTCATTCTCTGTGTTGTCTATTTACTATGTTGATAATTTCTTATGTTTGCAAATATTTTAGCTCATTCTCTGTGTTGTCTATTTACTATGTTGATAATTTCTTATGTTGTACACAATTTTTTTTTAGTTTAATTAAGTCCCATTTGTCAATTTTCATTTTTGTTGTAACTGGTTTCATGAAATCTTCACCAAGGCCTATGTCCAGAATGGTATTTCCTAGGTTTTCTTCTAGCTTTTTTATAGTCTCATTTTTTACATTTAAATATTTAACCCATCTTGAGTTGATTTTTATATATGGTATAAGGAAGGAGTGCAGTTTCAATCTTCTGCATATGGCTATTCAATTGTCCTGGTACAATTTATTGAATAGGGAGTCTTTTCCCCATTGCATATTTTTGTTGACTTCAATGAAGATCAGTGATTATAAGTGTGTGGCTTTATTTATTGGCTCTTTATTCTGTTTCATTGATCTACATGTCTGTTTTTGTACCAGTATCATGCTGTCTTGGTTACTGTATCCTTGTAGTATAGTTTAAAGACAGGTGATTTGATACCTCCAGCTTTGTTCCTTTTGCTGAGAATTACTTTGGCTATTAAGGCCAACATCTTCAGATATGTTTTTGACGTTGCTTGCTTTCTCACTCTTTCTTTCAGGGATTCCAGTAAGTCATAGATTTGGTGTTTTTACATAATCTCAAATTCTTGAATGTTTTGTTCTTTTTTTTTTTTTTTTTACTCTTTTTAAAAATTTCTTGTCTGAGTTTATTCAAAGAACAAATTTTCAAGCTCATATTCTTTCTTCAGATCTATTCTGCTGCTAACAACACTTGAAATGGTGCTATAGAACTTTTGTAGTGAGTTTTCAGCACTGTCAGATCAGTTTAGTTATTTCTTAAAATGGTTGCTTCACCTTTGAACTCTTGTATCATTTTATTGGATTCCTTAGATTGCTTGGATTGGGTTTCAACTTTCTCCTGAGTCTCAATGATCTCAGTCTCTGTTTTTATCCAGATTCTGAATTCTATATCTGTCATTTCAGCAATTTCAGCCTGGTTAAGAACAATTACTGGGGAAATAGTGCAGTCATTTGGACATAATAAGACACTTCAGCTTTTTGAGTTGCCAGAGTTCTAGCACTGGTTGTTTATCATCTATGTGGGATGATGTTCTTTTAATCATTGAAGTTGCTGTCCTTTGGTTGGGTTTTATTTATTTACTTTTTGCTTTTATTTGATGCCTTTAATGGTTTGATTACAGTACAATGTAATTATAGTCAACAGGTTTTATTTCTTGAGCATTTTGGGGGCCAAGGTTCAGCTCATCACTCTGGGGCTGGTACTAGGCCTCCAGCTTTGTTCTATGGCGCCTCAAGGTTAGGAAGCTGCTATGGAAGAGGGCCCTTGGTGTTCTCAGTATACTGTCAATAACACTCAAATGGGTAGTGCCTATCAAAGTACTTCATCTGGGTGGTATCAGTGGGATTTGTGCTCATGTGGGCATGTCAGCAACAGTGGTGACACAAAGGGGTGTGTATGTGTTGGCGGGGCAAGGTACTGGTGGGGACAGAGCATTGTCATATGTGTAGGGAAGGGCTGTGGCATCCATGCAGGTATGTTCATGCCAGTGCCAGTGGGAATGGCAGGGTACTTGTGTGCTTGCCTACAAGGCAGGGGAGGCAAGGTCTGCCTGCACAAATTCACTGGCAGTGAGGAGTAGGGAGCCAAAGGGAAGTGTGTGCCAGCAAAATTGCTGGGGACGGCTGCAGTGAGCAGAGTCTGTGGATGGGTGGGTGCATGTCAGTAGGAGCCAATCTGCTGGAGCTCTCTGACAGTTAGACATGGTCCATCAGCAAAGGAGCTATAATGAAAAACCCCAGGAATCATGCTGGTGGGGCATTTGAGTCTGCACTGTAGGCAGGTGCAGCCAGGCTGGGGTTCCAGGAGAGGCTCAGACAGGGGGATTTCAGGTAGACTGGCCCCATTCCACAGCCAAGACCATGCTGCTCTGTCCAGGTCAAACAGTCACCAATGCCATCTAGAGGAGGAATGGCAAGCCTTTGCTTGCAACCACCTAGAGGAGCATGGCAAGCCTTAGGGGATGGGCTCCTATGGCTGTACTCCACTGCAGCCATTCCTGCACCAAACCCTCTGGACTCCACAAAGCCTGGAGTCTTGTCCATGCCACCACTCTAAACAGCTTTCCCTGCCACCTAACATGTCCATGGGGGGTCATGGGGTCTCCTGCAGGTAGGATTCTGGAGGTAGTGAAGCTTCAGCAGCAGGTGACAGGCAGGAAGTCATGGCCCCTTCTCCAGATAGGTCTGTGTGCCATAGGCACCATACCAGGAAAGTTCACCATGGGAGGCTGGCATGTACCCCGCCACTTCTGCCCCTGGCAGGTCATGTGGACCAGACCTTGGGGCTCTCCTCACCTCCCCAGAGTGTCCCTTGGCCACCTAGGTGTCCTGCAGCACTGCCAGCCCTAAATATCTCTCTAGTGCCTGCTTTTTTTTTTCTGTGTATGTGTCACACTTTGCAGTTTCTTTTCATATTTTATATTTTTTTGTTGAAAATTTGACATTTTAGATATTTTATTATTGCAACTTTGGGTACTGACCCATTCCAGAAGTGGCTGTGATTGTTGGTGGCTTTTTGCTTGCTAGTTTGTTTGTTTAGTGTCTTTTTGTTTAGTCTATTTCCCACTCAGCGTGTAGCATCAGAGTTATTTTTCCCTCTATTTTTGTCTTTCAAACTGACTATCTGAGGGGTCTCCCCTGTGTGGATATAAGGCACTTACTTCTCAAAGGTTACACTTAGGCTCTTTTCAGTAGATACATGTTTACTCTTTACCATGAGATGTTTGTGTGGCTTGAAAGTTACTATCTTAGTTCAAGGAGCTTATGGTTTTATGTCCCATTCATCCTGGCACTAGTGGTTTGGAGGTTGCCTCTAATGGTAACTCTGGATAGAGTGCTGCCTTGGGCATATACAACCATGGATAACTGTGATATTATTTTTTACCCTGTATTTTTAGGAGACAGCCCTGAATTAGTAGCTGATTGTTCAGTCAGTGTCTTGTCAAAGGTTTTATTTAAGCACCTTGTGCCAAAAAGACTTCTTCCCTGGATAAATGGGTCTGTTTATGTCTCTACTCCATGTCTTTCTCAGATTGCTTCTGAGTAGGTGTAGAATAATGTATATGCACAGGCTTCATAAACATTAGGGTTGACTGTGATCCTAGGAAGGTTCCACATTGGCTATTTCGTTCCCTGGTAATCACTGTTCAACTTCTTTCTGGCTGTTCTGCTCTTTCATTTATATCAGAAATATCATCCATAGTTCAGCAAGGTCTTCATTGTTTTCAACAACACACTTAGGCATTAGTTCTCCACTCACTGTTCCAAATAATGTCTACCCCCTCATGCATAACTGAGAAGTTCTTTACTCTTAAAGCTTAATTTTATTCCTAGACAGAACCCTTGTGTCACTGCACTAAAGCTGCTGGTGGGAACCCACTTTCCCGGAGTAATACCCCTATTCTAAGAATGGGCAGTGGCAGAATGGAATGTCAGCTCTGGTTCTGTCAGATTGCCCCTCCAGACATGGAACCTCCACTCTACCAGCAAGGTAGTAGCTAGACAGTTGGGGCTAGTATCCTTTACCTGCAGTACCTAAGGTAGGGCTTTCACCCTATGAGTGGAGATAGTGTGTGAGAAGAGAGACCAATTCTTCTGCACACCTGGAGTAAAGTTTCCACACCTCAGAAACAAGAGGAATGAGAAACACCAGCAGCCTTCACATCCTGGGATGAAAATATCTCCCCAGACAGCTGGGTGAAAGGGGTCTACCATATTCCTTTTTGCACATGCCTAGGGTAGAACTTGAGTAGAAAATAACTGGGAATGGATGGGTAATCAACCAAATTGTGGCTCAAATGCCTCAGACTCTCACTGTTCTGACCAAAACAGTAAATTCTCTTTAACAAATGTGTCTCCTAATGCTCTATGGTTTTAGGAAAATCTCCAGAGACTTCAAAATCTTTCTTCTTTTGTAATTTTCTCTGGTTTAGTTGCTTTACTAGGGAGGGAGTCTAACATGCTCCTTATTCCATCATTTCAGAAGCTCCATCTTCAGTATTGATTTCATATTTTTATGCCTATAGTTGCTAGCCCAGTATCTTCCTGCTTGATGTTTGATTATCTCCATATTTGTTATTGCTAAAAGAATGAATGAATGAAGTTCCTGGGAAATGGCTGGGAAGCTCTCCAGTATAATGTTTCTGTGTCCTGCACAGTTACTCCTTCTCCTCATGCCTTGACTCGAATTTGGGAAGATGGTCTTTTATCTTTACTTTACCCCACATCAATGGTAGCACCATTTCTTTCTTTCCTTTTCTTTTCTTTTCTTTTTTGTCTTTTCTTTCTTTCTTTCTTCATGTTACAGAATGATGTTTGATGATTGAAATTGTTTTGAATTATTCCAAACTTTATTATACATATTTGATATTTTAGCTTGTTTCAGATTTTATCCACAAATTTTCATAAAATAATCAGCTTTTGTGGAGGAAGTCAGAAATATTTGCAAATTCATTCTTTTACCTTTTTCTTTTCTCTGGAGAGGTCTGGGTTTTACTCTCAGCATTGCACTTGCTAGCTGTGAAGGGAAACCTTGTGAAGCTCCGTCTTCTCCTTTATAAAATGGGGTTAATAAGGTTTTCCCTACTTCCTGTAACAGAAAATCTGGGGAAATCAAATAAGATTATGCATGTAAAATCACTTTGAAACTGTAAAACCCTAGCTAAATATATAAAGTTGTTAAAATTAGTTTCCTAACAATTGAGTAAAAGGATTCCATGGAACTCTGCAGGGTCAAGAGAAAAGGCTGATGGTCCAAAGATATGTTGGAGCCCAATATCCCATAAAGAGAAATAAAGTCCTGAAAGGAATGTGAATTTTCAAAAGCAGTGGGAGGTGGGTGGGAAGGTGAGCAAAGGTACTGTTTCTTTCTTGCATATGGAAGAGAGGCTTTATGCATCCTCCCTCCTTTTTGCAACATTGTATATTCAGTATCTGGGGACACTTAAAATAGTCTAAAAATTTCATTCAAAAATCTACAGGCAAATCAGGTTTTAATAATCCATCATGCCACCCCAAAAGTTTTAGTGTGGGTATGAAGATTTATTGTGGCACTGGGCCATATATCTGGTGATTTCCCATCTGTATTACTTTCTGGTAAAACAAAACAAGCAAAATCAAATTACTTTCTCCCTAACAGCCCTGAGATTTTTGGAAGAATGCAACTGATGTCTCTTGGAATCATCTTTACTATTGGCTTTAAAAATATCAAAGAATACTATTGCCATCCCTTAAGTCATTGTTCTGGGTTTATATTCTCAGCCTATACCTAGATTGAATATAGTGAACTGGTTTCTGATAAATACCGTCAGAAACTACCCTCTTGTGAACTGGACATTTCTTCTTTTAATGCAGCTTAAGATGGCCGCAGATGGTCTGTGGTATTAAGCATTGTCAGATGCTTTGTCGCTTACGTTCTGAAAGTCATCACTGCAATAGACACATTTCTAAATAAATATGCATCTATAAGAGTTTGAGCTGCAGTTCTAACAGGTCACAGTTCCCATATACCGTTAGAGCTCTTGCCCAATATCATAGTCAATGTGACAAGTGAGTGCCTGGTGTATGTTCTGGGTCTGAGAAAACACCTTTGTTTTTTCTCATATTGAACAGTGATTATTTCTTACCTTATAACTGCTAACATTTTCTCCTTTTATTTTCCCTTATCCACAGAATCTCAGTTGAATTCTATTTTATATAAGCTAATATGCTTCTTTTTATATCTGTTACTTTATATTCCTCTAAAGGGTGTCTGAAAGGGCTCATAGAACATATGCGCTTGGAAAAAATAGACTTATTCATATTTTAGGTAACAATTTCCCTAGCTTTATCCAAAGTGAAAACACATGAGAAACTTACTGATTTCACATGGTTATAATTTACATAAATGTTGATACCCAGGAAACTGGGACAGAGAGGCGGGGTATTTTAGTTAACTAGTGATGATATAGACCTTGCCCAATCGTTGTCAGGGAGTCCACATTTAAACTCACTAAATGAAATGAACACATAAAGAGGGTGGAGTGCCAGCAGCACACTGTTTATTTCCTCAGGTGTTTATCTGTCTCTCAGATGATTCATAACTATCATCACTTTGTTATTTCTCATTTTGTTGACATGGAAAATATTATTTTGATACCAAAATCAAAGAGAACAACTGTTTATGTAATCATAAACTTTTGCTTCAGAAGCATGCATGGCTTTTTTTTTTTTTACTTTATTCCAGGGATGAAAATAAAATTTGTAGTGAGCAATTTGACTACTAAGCTATTAATCAAATGAGAAGGATTCAGAAGAACTGATTTTAATTCTGGTCTGCTACCAATATACTGCGAATGTGTTTCAACATCTGAATACCTGAATGCTTTCAAATATAGAATGGCAATGTCAAAGTCTGCTTTTCCTGCCTCCCAACTTTTCTGATTGTAAATGAAATGTGAATTTGTTATGATATATGAATATTTTTAAAAACAACTTCATGAGAACTTAAAATACAAAGCAAGCAGTAAAAACAATAAATATATTTTCAACAGAATATAATGCAAATACAAATACTATGTTCTTCATTTAAGCCAAAATATAGATAAAATGGCTCCTTTTGTTATTAGCAAAGTAGGCCTAGAATATATGCAATCTCCAGTTGCACCATCTACACACATTGTTATTTAAGGAATTTTATTTTGTACCAACTACCACCACATTGTTTGTGTGTATATATATATTTAAATGTAAGTTTATATATATAAATAAATATATTTTTATATATTTAACTGTAAGTTTACTATATATGTATATAAAATTATATATAAACTTACATTTAAATACATATATACACATATTATGTATATTTATATATACACAGCTTATATATATACTTTAAATATATATATATACACACACAACAATGTGGTTGTAGTTGGTACAAAATATACTTACATTTAAATATATATATATGCACACTCATATACACTTAAATATAAGTATATATGTATATATGTGAGCCTATTTCGTGTGTGTGTGAGTGTGTGTGTGTGTGTATGGGGGGGGCTCATGATTCTGCATGCTGTACACGCATGGTGCTGGCATCCTGAGGGAGGCTTTACTCATAACAGAAGGTAAAGCAGGGCCAGGCACGTCAGATGGTGACAGATGGAGCAAGAGTAGTGGTGGTGGGAAGATGCCACATACTTTTAAACAGCCATATATGGTGAGAACACACGATCTTCAGGACAGCACCAAGCCATTGGGATCTTCCCCCATGACTTAAACACTTCCCACCAGGCCCCACCTCCAACAAGGGGGATTAAAATTCAACATGAGATTTAGAGGGGTTAAAATTCTAACTATATTAATTCTATTCAGTATAAAAATAATAAATATATAAATGTTATATATATAATTAAAAGTGCTTTTAAAGATTTTCTTGGAGAAACTCAAAATCTAAAACTTAATACTTCATTAATGTAGAATAATTCAAAATTTGTCAGAAATAACTAGAACATACTAAGAATCTCTCTCTCTCTCTCTCTCTCTCTCTGTGTGTGTGTGTGTGTGTGTGTGTGTGTGTGTGTGTGTGTGTGTTTAATTAAATATTTTTATTCTTCACAAATAATGGTATACTTGGAATTCTCTGAGATTTGTTCAGTCTGGGATTATTTGGAAAGTCATAGCTGTTTAGAGACCGAACACTTTCTGTGATAATAACATTTTTATAAGGGCATAAGTATAGTCTTTCCTGACATGAATCTACACAATATTGAGCAATTTTAATAAGCTAACTTAAATTATACATTTTCTCTCTCATAACTATAAATGTGACAATTTCAAAGTGATGTATGAAAATAAAATACTATAAATATGTGTAGAAAGCATACTTTATCTCTTAACTACATTTTACTCCTTTTGCTAGAAAGCAGGATGGTGGTTGTCTTAGAACTGCCAAAGGAATTCAGAGTGTAGATAGTACGTGATTTCAATAATACCATAAAATAGGTTGAATAACTTGTTTGGATAATAATACATTTAAATCTTTATTTTCTACTCAGTGCCAAACATGAGACTAACTTTTTTAAGGTCAGCAAAATATGCAATTAAAAATTACTCCCGCATATCTTCCTTCCATGAGTGTCAGGGCAAATTCTCTGGGGTTACTTCTCCATAGATCTGTATGGAATCATATAAAACTATTCATGCAAGCTGACCCTAAATAGCTTTAAAGTACTGAAAATTCCATTTTACAAGTTCTTTTGATCAGTAACCAAGTGGTACATCTTCATCTTGATAAAGGCCAAAAAGTATTTTCATTCATTGAAGTGACTGATTTTGTGGGTTTTGAGAATAGGAAGGAGTAATGGGGAGAGCAGGTAATGAAAAAGAAACAGTGCAATCAGCACCAGGAATGTGGCAGTATGCTGCTCTAAAAAAATTAAACAAACTTACCCTCTCCTGAATATTTCACTTTGTCTTTGACTAACACTTATTCATTACAATAGCCATTATGTATGAATCAACAGACGTGGAGAGAGTGGGATATAAAAATAATTACATTTTGGCTTATTTCACTTAACATAATGTCCTCCAGTTTCATCCATGCCATCACAAATGATAGTATCTCCTTTTTGAACGTTGAATAGCATTCCATGTGTAAATATACCACTCTTTTTATCCTTTAATCCAATTAGGGGCACTTATATTGGTGCCGTATCTTGGCTATTATGAATAATGCTACAATAAATATGGGATTGCAGCACAAAAATTGTAACTATGTGATGTAATACATTTGTTAATTAGCTAGATTTAACTGTTTCAAAATGTATATATAATTTAAAGCATCATGGTGTAGCTGATAAATATATATAATTTTATCCATCAATTTAAAAGTCAAAATTTGGCTTTTCAATTTTAAACATCTAAAATTTGAGAATAGGAATAATTTATATTCAGAGACAATACAGGAGAATTTATAATCAGTAGAAAAATGATTCTCTGATTTGAGGGAGGCAAGTGATAAAGGAAGTGTGAAAAGAAAGGTCTTTAAGGGATTAAAATTTAGGATAACAGGACCCAACCCAAAACAATGTATAGAAACAGTGGCTAGTAGAGAAATGTGAATCTGAAACAGATCAATAATAATATCATTTGATCATGACACAGATGCAAAAATCAATAAAAATTATAAAACCATATTCAACAGTACACTAAAAGGATCACTCACCATGAGTGATGTGACAGATGGACCAGTGGTCACTCATGGTGAGTGATCCTTTTAGTGTACTGTTGAATATGGTTTTATAATTTTTATTGATTTTTGCATCTGTGTTCATCAAAGATACTTGCACGTAGTTTTTTTTTGTAGTGTACTTGTCTGCTTTTGTATCTGGGTAATACTGGCCTTGTAAAATGAATTTGGAAATATTCCCTCTTATTCAATATTTTGGAAGAGTCTGAGAAGGATTAGCATTGGTTCATTTTAAATGTTTGGTAGAATTCAGTCTTGAATCCACTGGGTCTGTTCAGATTTACAATTTCTTTGTTATTTAGTCTTGACAAATATTGTGATCTACACTGTCCTTGGTGACATACATAGCTCAGGGTTGGATGTATTAGTAGGAATATTAGCTCACACATCAATTTTGCATAAAATATGCCATGACGCTAATAGCTACAGAAAGAGAAAAACAGACTCCACAGTCCACTGCTTTACATCTTAGTGTGAATTATCCAGAAAGTAACATGTGTCACGAAAGCTCAGACGCTACTCTATTAGGGACTGAAAACCTAGGGAGCAGGAGTTAAGAAAGCAACATGGTGAAGTAAAGAAAGAAAGGAAAACAATATAAATTAATGCAGCGCTGCATTTGTGATTGGCCAACTGCTTGTTGTCAAGTACAACAAAAAGAGAATAAGAGAACAGTTAACTTTCTTCAGCAAAGATTTCAGAGCCATATATGGATTTTTAGGTGTAATGTACTACTTAAAAATCAGCTAATGTCAATTGTATAAAAACAGTTCCAAAACTTAGAAAAAAGATAGGAAACTACTTAACTGATTTTATGGGTTTGCAGATGCAATCTACTAAACCGTAAAAATCAGCTAATGTCAGGTATATAAAAATGGTTCCAAAGCAGAGAAAAAAGGTAGGAAACTACTTAACCGACTTCATGAGATGAATAATGACTATAGCAGTCAAGACAGAAAGTCACAAGAAAATAAAATTTTACTTTAATCATACCTGTGAACATAGAAGCAAAGGTCCTAAATAGATGATCAGCAACGACAATCAACTGTTTATTATAAAATTACATTATTAAGAGTTACTTTCGAGATTTCAAGAAGAGCATCATATTAGAAAAAATTATCCACATAATTAATCCACTAAAATAACAAATGAGAGAAATATGTAATCAACAATAGGTATCATACCATTGAATAAAACATAGCAACCATTCATAATAAACATTTTTGCTAAGTTAACTTTCATAAATATAGATACAAGATACCTATAACAGATGTATGTGCAGTATATGATGCAAAGTTCTAGAATAAATTACATTAAAGTTAGGATTAAAAATATTTCCATTTGTCATGACAATATTGTGCTAAAGGTTCTAGCCATTAAAATAAGATAGGTGGGGTGCGATGGTTCATGTCTGTAATCCCAGCACTTTGGGAGGCTGAGGCTGGTGGATCACCTGAGTTTGGGAGTTCGAGACCAGCCTGATCAACATGGAGAAACCCCGTCTGTATTAAAATACAAAAAGTAGCTGAGGATGGTGGCATATGCCTGTAATCCCAGCTACTCAGGAGGCTGAGGCAGGAGAATCACTTGAACCCGGAAGGCAGAGGTTGTGGTAAGCCGAGATTGTGCCATTTCACTCCAGCCTGGGCAACAGGAGTGAAACTCCATCTCAAAATAAGTAAGTAAGTAAGTAAGTAAGTAAGTAAGTAAATAAATAAATAAATAAATCAGACAAGACAAAACACAAGGATGGTGGGTATAGAAATTAGAGAGGATGAAAAAAGCATTTATTATTTCCAGATAACAATTATTTATGAAAACAAGTCAAGATAACCAACTGAAAATTAGAAATGAAGAGAAAATTCACAGTGGACTATACATTTAAACTGACAGCTCTCCATAGGGATATGCTGTTTTACTGTAACTGTGTTTAGTATACCAGATGTTAAAATGAAGACAAAAACATGTTGAATTGATTGATAGGATTGGTTTGTAAGTTCTGTGTGGTTAAAAAAAAACAGTTTAATGACATTAAGGGAACTTGTTTGAAAACATAATCATAAAAGCTAGGTAGAGAAAGAATATGAGCAAGTTGATAGCTTGGAAGAAAATAGAGAAAATAGTATCTGAGATTTCTATGGGGTTTCTTTTTTCTTTTTCTTTTTTTTAAATGGAATTTCACTCTTGTTTCCCAGGCTGGAGTGAATGATCTCAGCTCACTGAAACCTCCGGCTCCCGGGTTCAAGTGATTCTCTTGTCTCAGCCCCCCAAGTAGCAGGGATTACAGGCACATGCCAGCAAGCCCAGCTAACTTTTGTATTTTTAGTACAGACAGGGTTTCATCATATTGGTCACACTGGTCTTGAACTCCTGACCTCAGATGACGTGCCTGTCTCAGCCTCCCAAAGTGCTGGGATTACAGGCATGAGCCACCGCACCTGATCATCTATGGGGTTTCTAATCATAATGCGATTAATTGTAGTCAAGGTTACAACTTTGTTTTGAAATGATGAAGAATTCAAATTTAATATGTATAACAGTTCTGGGCAATGAAAAAATCTTGACACAGATATGATTATGGGTGAAAAATATTAAACAGAGCTGAAAGTAAATTTATGATAAAGAAGAAATTATAAATGATAGGGTACCTGGCATGTCAAACACAAAGGGACAGAACTCAGTCAAGATTATAGTCAGGAGTCCTGAAACATGAGAGAATGATAGCAAGATCATGAGAATCCTCAGTTAAAATAAAAATGAGTTGAGCATTATTTAGCCAGATGTCATGATCTTCAAGTAAAAACTACTTTTTCATTTTATTTTTATGTTCTGAGATACATGTGCAGGTGTGTTACATAGGTATACATGTACCATGGTGGTTTACTGCACCTATCAACCAGTCATCTAGGTTTTAAGCCCCGAGTGCATAAGGTATTTGTCCTAATGCTCTCCCTCCCCTTGACCCCCACCCATTGACAGGCCCTGGTGTGTGCTGTTTCCCTCCCTTTGTCCATGTTCTCATTGTTCATCTCCCACTTATGAGTGAGAACATGCAGTGTTTGGTTTTCTGTTCCTGTGTTTTCTGAGGATGATGGCTTCTAGCTTCATCCATGTCCCTGCAAAGGACATGATCTCATTTTTTTTACGGCTGCATAGTATTTCATGGTATATATGTACCACATTTTCTTTATCCGGTCTATCATTGCTGGACATTTAGGTTGGTTCGATGTCTTTGCTATTGTAAATAGTGCTGCAATAAACGTATGTGTGCATGTGTCTTTAGAGTAGAATGATTTCTATTCCTTCTAGGATTGCTGGGTCAAATGGTATTTCTGGTTCTAGATCCTTTAGGAATTGCCACACTGTCTTCCACAATGGATGAACTAATTTACATTTCCACCAACAATATAAAAGTGTTCCTATTTCTTTACAGCCTCACCAACATCTATTGTTTCCTAACTTTTTTAAAATTGCCACTCTGACTGGTGTGAGATGGTATCTCATTGCAGTTTTGATTTGCATTTCTCTAATGACCAGTGATGATGAGCTTTTCTCCATATGTTTGTTTGCCACAGAAATGTCTTCTTTTGGGAAATGTCTGTTCATATCCTTCACCCTCTTTTTGATTGGGTTTTGTGTGTTTTTTGTTTGTTTGTTTTTTGGGGTTTTTTTTTTTTTGTAAATTTAGGTTCCTTTTTACTTGTAAATTCTGGATATTAGACCTATGTCAGACAGGTGGATTGCAAAAATTTTCTCCCAATGTGTGGGTTGCCTGTTCACTCTGATGATAGTTTCCTTTGCTATGCTGATGCTCTTTAATTAGATCACATTTGCCAATTTTGACTTTTGTTGCTATTGCTTTTTGTGTTTTCATCATAAAGTCTTTGCCCCTTCCTATGTCCTGAATGGTATTGCCTAGGTTTTCTTCTAGGGTTTTTATGGTTTTAGGTCTTATGTTTAAGTATTTAATCCATCTTGAGTTAATTTTTGTATAAGGTGTAAAAAGGGTCCAGTTCCAGTTTTCTGCATATGGCTAGCCAATTTTCCCAGTACTATTTATTAAATAGGGAATCCTTTCCCCATTGCTTGTTTTTGTTAGGTTTGTGGAAGATCAGATGGTTATAGATGTGTGGTTTTATTTTTGAGGTCTCTGTTCTGTTCCATTGATCTATATGTCTATTTTGATACCGGTACGATGCTATTTTGGTTACTGTGGCCTTGTTGTATAGTTTGAAGTCAGGTAGCACGATGCCTCCTGCTTAATTCCTTTTGCTTAGGATTGTCTTGGCTATATGGGCTCTTTTTGGTTCCATATGAAATTTAAAGTAGTTTTTTTCTAATTCTTTGAAGAATGTGAATGGTAGCTTGATGAGAATAATATTGAATCTATAAATTACTTTGGGCAGTATGGCCATTTTCACGATTTTAATTCTTCCTATCCATGAATATGGAATGATTTTCCATTTGTTTGTGTCCTCTGTTATTTCCTTGAGCAGTGGTTTGTATTTCTCTTTGAAGAGTTCCTTAATGTACCTTTAAGTTGTATTTCTAGATATTTTATTCTCTTTGTAGCAATTGTGAATGAAAGTTCATTCATTATTTGGCTCTCTGCTTCTCTATTGTTGGTATATAGGAATGCCTGTGATTTTTTTAATAATGATTTTGTATCCTGAGACTTTTGCTGAAGTTGCTTATCAGCTTAAGGAGTTTTTGGGCTAAGATAATGAGGTTTTCTAAATATACAATCATGTCATCTGCAAACAGAGACAATTTGACTTCCTCTCTTCCTATTTGAATACAGTTTCTTTCTCTTGCCCATTGCCCTGGCTAGAACTTTGATTACTATCTGAATTACTAAAATCTGAATAGGAGTGGTGAGAGAGGGCATCCTTGTATTATGCCAGTTTTCAAAGGGAGTGCTTTCAGCTTTTTCCCATTCAATATGATATTGGCTATGGGTTTGTCATAAATAGCTCTTATTTTATTTTGAGGTATGTTCAATCTATACCTAGTTTATTGAGAGGAAGTAGCTAACTTGGTTTTGATTTTACAGGCTCATCAGTGGATAATTGCTTTGTCTTAGATGAGACTTTAGTCTGTGGACTTTTGAGTTAGTGCTGAAATGAGTTAAGACTTTGAGGGACTGTGGGGAAGGCATTATTGGTTTTGAAATATAAGGATGTGAGATTTGGGAGGGTCCAGGGGCAGAATGATATGGCTTGGCTGTGTCCACACCCAGAACAATATGGTTTGGTTCTGTCCCCACCCAAATCTCAACTGGAATTCCCACATGTTGCAGGAGGAACTTGGTGGGAGGTAATTGAATCATGGAGTCAGGTCTTTCCTGTGCTATTCTCATGATAGTGAATAAGTCTTACAATACCTGATTGTTTTATCAGAAGGAATTTCCTCACACAAGCTCTCTCTTTGCCTGCCACCATACCCCTAAGATGTGACTTGCTCCTCCTTGCCTTCCACCATAATTGTGAGGCCTCCACAGCTATGTGGAACTGTAAGTCCATTAAACCTCTTTCTTTTGCAAATTGCCCAGCCTCAGGTATGTCTTTATCAGTAGTGTGAAAACAGACTAATACAGTAAATTAGTATCAGTAGAGTGGGGCACTGATGAAAAGATACCCAAAAACATGAAAGTAATTTTGGAACTGTGTAAAAGGCAGAGGCTGGAAAATTTGCACGGCTCCAAAGAAAACAGAAAAATTTGGAAAAGTTTGGAACTTTCTAGAGACTTGTTGAATGGCTTTGACCAAAATGCTGATAGTGATATGGACAATGGATTTACGGCTGAGGTGATCTCAGATAGAGATGAGGAACTTGTTGGGAACTGAAACAAAGGTGACTCTTGCTATGTTTTAGCAAAGAGACTGTTGGCATTTTGCCCTACCCTAGAGATTTGCGGAAGTTTGAAATTCAGAAAGATGATTTAGGGTATCTGGTGGAGGAAATTTCTAAGCAGCAAAGCATTCAAGAGGTGACTTGGATGCTGTTAAAGGCATTCAGTTTTAAAAGGGAAACAGAGCATAAAAGTTTGGAAAATTTGTAGCCTGACAATGCAATAGAAAATTTGGGGTATGAGCCCATTTTCCAAGGAGAAATTCAAGCCAGTTGCAGAAATTTGCATAAGTAATGAGGAGCTCACTGTTAATCACCAACACAATGGGAAAAGTGACTCCAGGGCATATCAGAGACCTTTGCAGCAGCCCCTCCCATCACAAGCCCAGAGGTTTAGGAGGAAAAAATGGTTTCATGGGCCAGGCTCAGGGACCATCTGCTGTGTTCAGTCTAGGGACTTGGTGCCCTGTGTGCCAGTCACTCTAGCCATGACTAGAAGGGGCCAATATACAGCTCTGGCTGTTGTTTCTGATAAAGATTACTAGTTACAGAGGAATCTGTGACATTCAGATACTAGGAGAAATGCTGCTAGTCTCACAATATATGTATATAAATTAGGGAAGAAATGAGTTCTTTTCTCCTGGTATGTGCATACAGCTCAATACCAGGGTATATGAATTTGGTTACTTTGTGCAGTAAGTGGTCTTTACAATCATATGCAATAGCCTTATATATGGATATTTTGTTTTAATGAAATAAAGACAGAAAAAGTGTTTTTGAAGAAGTCTGGATTTGAGGGAAGAGGGTTCAAATTTGAATCACTGACAAATAATAGCGGATACAAGAAATGTGTCTGAAATAGCTGATTGTAAATTTCCAAATGGAGTTTCACATGAAGTTCAAGTACGATGCATTGGATTCATTATCACTCGGCACCAATACTTCTAGGACCATACATTTTCAGGATTTCTGCTGGTTTTTTTCTCCCTCCCTTGTCTCAGTTACTAACTTTCCTTAGTATATCATGTGGGGATTTCACATTGGTATAATCTAGAGTATCTTTCTGATAGAAGGCTAACACCTACAAAGTATCATTTGGAAAGAGAATATTTAACATGCAAATGATAAAAATATATTTTACTAAGCCACCATTGTCCTCTTGGTTTTTTGGTAAGTCACTCCATATTTTAAAATTATAGCAAGGGGATAGTCTCTTTGTCTAAGACATTTGAACACAAAATATTCTTAAGCTGTGAGTACTGTTTGTTTTTCTTGTTTCAAAGAAATACAGATAACTATCAAAACCTTCTACTGACAAACCAGGACCCTAGATGTCTTAATAAACATTGACATATGAATTTTATTTTTAGGTTTCCCATTTAAACTTACATCAACTAGATAATTGTCAACTATATTTTCAACTTTCTGTTGTGTAGATGCAGTTCAAATACCAATTTCCACAAGAGAATTACAAATAAACTTAGAAAGTGAAATTCAAAACAAACAACATTCCTTGTTCTTATTTTTAAGATAGACTTCCCAAAATTTCAGTTGAAAATCTTTAAGAAAGAGCAGAGTTAATTTCCTTAGTGGAACCAAATGTCCTGACTAATCAAAATAATATTTTCAGGTCTCTTATTCAAAGCACTATGGTTTAGTTAAAGCAAAAGGAGTACGGAAGTTATGGTTGATGCAAAACAAGGCTGGCAGCAGTAGGGATGCTACTTCAGGAATAATATATTGCCCTTATTACTCTGCTGATATATAGTTATGACAATAAATAGACATTATCTTAAGGTAATAATAAAACAGCATTTTACCAGATCCAGAATATATAAATTGTATCATGTAGTTTCTTGATTTAATATACATATGAATTTTTAAAAGATTAAAACAAAACTTATTTTTATATGGAAATGAAAAGGAATGAAGAGGCAAAGATGACTACATGTACTTTGTTCAACCCTGCTGTCATGTATTGCATCACACTGAAAATATTTTTATTAGATTTTAAACCTGTTGATTGATGAGCTATTTTTAGTATTCTCTCTGTTGGAAAAATTACCAGGTATGCACACAAATAATGCAGTTCGTTTCTCACATACAAAAACACTTTAAATTGAGTAAAAACAAACCACCTTCTAATTTTATGATGTGGAAAAGAAAATATTCTATGAATTTGCAGTAGAAATGAAATGATAGAAGTGAATTCCCTCATCTGTTCTTCTTCATCTTGAGGTGATCTTAACGAAAAGAGTGGTATAGAAGGTAGTATGAGCCAATCATGAAGCCGACTATTTCAAAAACATTGCATTTTTAAATGTCCTAGTAATGCATTGATCTGCATAGTATCCCATCACTTTCACATAACTTGTAAAGTTTGCCTTTGTGGCAAGTTAATGACAGTGAGCTCTATCTCTTTCGATATAGGAAAATTGTTCTATTAAAGTGACCTATACTTATAACTTTGTATTTTGGTGTTACTTTTTCTTTTTTCAGATGTAGTCTTGCTCTGTTGCCCAGGCTAGAATGCAGTGGTGCGAGCTTGGCTCACCACAATCCCCGCCTCCCAGGTTAAAGTGATTCTCCTGCCTCAGCCTCCCAAGGTGCTGGGACAACAGGAACACACCACCACACCCAGCTAATTTTTGTGTTGTTAGTAGAGACGAGGTTTCTTCATGTTGGCCAGGTTGGTCTTGAACTCCTGACCTCAGGTGATCCACCTATCTTGGTCTCCCAAAGTGCTGAGATTATTGGTGTCAGTCACCACACCCAGCCCTAACTTTGCATTTTGAAAGCTATTGAGCCAGTACAAGAAATAAAATCCTGCCTCTATGATAATAGAGTTAGAAGCCTCCAATGCTAGTAATAAGATTTTGAAAGGAATTTTAGCCCACAAAGTCAAGCAATGAGCTGTAGGATTGATTTTACTTCACTGAGGGTATATTAATTTGTCATTACTTTGGATTTCAGAAATAACAAATGTATTTCACTACATACATGAAAACAGTGAAATCAAGGTTGATTTTGAATTACTAGATTATTTAATGTACATACACCTATTTTTAAAATATTATTTGGAATTGGATATTTGGGAACTATTGTGACATGTCTGGTTAATATTCTGTGGTTTCCAACAGGTAAACGTCTATTGACCAAATGCATTATTGTAACCTATTATGATACCAAAATATTCTGTGTTAGGACATACGGATAAGTTCCAGTTTCTAGGCTGACCTTAAAATGCAAATTTTGGTCTTCTGGTAATAAGGACAGAGATTAATCATGCGTTTTTCCACTATACATGAAAAATAAGAAACTATTTCTATATTTGGGACTATTAATTTCAAAAGATGAAAAAACACATTGTCAATAGTTAGTGCCATCTAGTGCTGAACACACAGCAAAGGCAAAAAATGGGAGAAATGCTGTTAAACACACAGGAAATATATAGAGTACAGAGCCACCTAGTGGTTATTTTAGCATTTCAAAATAGTCTTATCTCCTTGGATAAATGAATTTCAAGTATTAGGTGTTCCACAATTCTAAAACATTTTCAATATTTAGATGGCATCAAATTTAATTTCATTCCATGAATCTTGACTGTCTATAATAAGGTTCAGCAAACGATGGCCTGTGGGTCAAATTTAGCTTACCACCTCTTTCTGCATAGCACATAAGCTAACAGTGGTTTTTACATTTGTACATAGTTGAAAAACCCCAAAGAAAAATAATACTTTGTGACATATGAAAATTCTATGAAATTGTAATTTTATTGCTCATAAGTAAAATTTAATGGCACACAACCTTGCTCATTTGTTTACATGTCTTTTGGTTGCTTTGGACTGCAATGAAAGAGATAAGTAGATGGAACTATATGTGGCCTGTAAAACCTAAAATTTACTATCAAGCCCTTTACAAAAAAAGATTTGTTGGCCTCTGCCCTAAAATATGTTACAATTTGAAAAACACCCTGAGAAAGAATGCTTACAGATATTATATTTAGTATGTGTAATATAAAATGTGATATACAAAAGGGCATCACTGGTTCAAAGCACAAAAATAGAGTTCAGGAAGCTATTTCAAGAAGGATCTTCTGCATTTCCTGCAAAAAGAAAGCAGAAACAAACACCCGAAAAATCAGGAACTTGCCTTGAACCTTTGAATTGGGCCAAACTGAAATGACCACAACATCCTGGAAAACAGCCAAATTTCACCAACACTGCAAATTCCTGATATGGATTTGTGTACTAAGCCAGCTGTCTCTACCAATGATCATTCTTTCAAAGCAACTTGTATAATCACCCTTAGTTTCCTTTCAACAACCCTTACTTCCTTCCCTTTCTTCTGAACACAATTTGGCTTCTAGCCAAATAAGCGTCTTTCAAATAACAATTCCTAAGACAACAATAAATGCCTAATCGTACTGCACTGAAGTGTCATCTTTTGCCTCTCAGTTGACCATAATATATGTGCTCTTACATCTGTGTAAATCTAGTTTCTTTAATATATCTATTATTTGCATCATTTATTTTGTTCCAATTATACATTATGTTCCATAAATATAGATGATTCTTTGTACAGCTTCATTCTTGAGGATTCTAGGGTGCAAGCTTCAAGTTTGGGCTCCATTATTGTTTTCTTTATCCTTTTTTCCATTGATGATCCATGCATCATCCTGAGTGCACAAAGCCTCCAAAATATTCCTGTGATCCGTAGCCCCACATTGCACTGTCCAAGTGAGCTTCACACCATCTGAGTGATTTCTTTACAAAGGCCCCACAGGAGTGAAGAATTGTAAATCATTGCTTGTCATTTCCAAAGGGCTCAATAGATGGATGTTCTGTTAGCATTGCATGAGGAGAACAGACCAGCCTCCATCTTACCTGTCCAGAGATTTTGATAGTATGAATGGAGTTTTCCAACCTTTAGCTTTGCCATCTCTATATTTCTTTTGGGCTTCATTCCACTAAATGGAATTAGTAAAATTACTCTAAGAAATAATCAGGCATTGTGGCTACCTTTTACATGTGAAAAGGAAAGGATGCAAAACTGCAAAGAGAAATGAATTAATGTATTTCTGCTGCTGTGGACATTAGGCTGCTCTCATTGTGGCAAAATGATTTTGAAACATTCTTGAGATTTGCCTCATATTTATCTTCTCAGACTTCCCTGATAAATATAATTAATTTATGATTTGGTTTGTGTAACACTGAGACATAAGCATCAAAATACATTTTTAAGGTGCATTGTTTTTGAAGATCATCATTTAAATTTTTATTCCTCCTTGCATTTTACAGCCTTAATTAGACTAATAACAATACTATTTGAAGATAATACAAAGAAGTTATATAAATAGAATATAAAAACTTCATACATGGTGTCTATAAAGTTGTAGTCATTATAAAATGTACAATAAATTATTGGAGACTGTAGTCACTCTGTTGTGCTATCAAATACTAGATCTTATTTTTTCTATTTAACTATATTTTGTACCCATTAACTATCATCCCTTTCCCTACAACTACCCTTCCTAGCCTCTGGTACCTATCCTTCTACTGTCTATCTCCATGAGTTCAATTGTTTTAATTTTTAGCTCCCATAAATGAGTGAGAGCATACAAATTTTGTTTTTCTATGCCTAATTTCATTTAAAATAATGTCCTCCAGTTCCGATCATGTTGGTGCAAATAATAAGATCTCCTTTTTTATGGCTGAATAATAACTTTCTTATGTGTATGTACCACTCTTTTCTGTTTATCTGTTGATGAGCCCTTAAGTTGCTTCCAAATTTTGCCTATAGTAAGTACTGCCGAAATAAATGTGGGAGTGCAAATATCTCTTAAATATACTGATTTCCTTTCTGTTGGGTATATACCTAGCTGGGGGATTGCTGGATCATATGGTAGCTCTAATTTTAGTTTTTTTGAGGAACCTCTCAACTGTTTTCTATAGTGGCTGTATTAATTAACATTCCCACCAACAGTGTACAAGGGTTCCCTTTTCTCCACATCCTTGTGAGCATTCATTATTGCCTCTCTTTTGGATAAAATACATTTTAACTGGGGTGAGTTAATAACTCAATGTAATTTCACATTGTATTTAGCTGATGATCACTGATGTTGAGCACCCTTTCATATACCTGATTGCCATTTGTATCTCATATTTTGAGAAACGTCTATTCAGATCTTCTGCCCATTTTTTAAGTGGATTATTATTTGCCTATAGAATTGAGTTCCTTATATATCCTGGTTATTAATCTCCTGTCAGATGGATAGTTTACAAATATTTTCTCCCAATCTTTAGGTTGTCTCTTTACTTTTTTCATTGTTTCCTTTGCTGTGCAGAAGCTTTTTGAACTCAGTGAAATCCCATTGGTCTATTTTGATGTTGGTTGCTTGTGCTTGTGGGGTATTACTCCAGAAAACTTTACCCAGTCCAATATCCTGGAGACTTTCCCCAATGCATGTTTTTAAGAGTTTCATGGTTTTAAGTCTTAGATTTAAGTCTTCCATTCATGATTTTTGTATATGGTGAGAGATAGGAGTCTATTTTCACACTTTTCATACGGATATCTAGTTTTTGCAGCACCATTATTGAAGAGACTATTGTTTCTTCAATGTATGTTCACAGAACCTTTGTTGAAAATGAGTTCATTGTAGGTGTACAGATTCGTTTCTGTCACTGATTTTAGTATGTTGATTTTGTCTCTTGCAACTTTACTGAATTTGTCAGTTCCAAATAGAAGATTGTATCATCTGTAAACAAGGATAATTTTACTTCTTCATTTCCAAGTTGGATGCCCTTTATTTATTTATTTATTATATTGTCTGATTGTTCTAGCTAGAACTTCCAGTACTATGTTGAATAACAGTGGTGAAATTGGGCATCCTTGTCAGGATCCAGATCTTAGAGAAAAAGTTTCACTTTTCTATCCATTCAGGTTGATACTAGCTTTGAGTCTGTCATATATGACTGTTATTGTATTGAAGTATGTTTCTTCTATATCCAATTTTTTTAAGGTTTTTATCATGAAAGAATGTTGAATTTTATCCAGTGCTTTTTTTCAGAATAAATATAAAGGATCATATGACTTTTGTCCTTTAGTCGTTCATTCTGTTGATATGATGTATCATACTGATTGATATGTTCAACCATCCTTGCATCCCGGATGAATGCCACTTGACGATAATGAATAATCTTTTTAATGTGGTGTTGAATTGGTTTGCTAGTATTCCTGTCTTTGTAAAATAATTTCTATGTTATTATTAGTATTCTCTATTTATCAAGCCATTATTCTCCTGGTTTTCTTTATTTCTTTGCCCATGGTTTTCTTTAGTTTTTGAGCACATTTAAAATAGTTGATTTAAAGTCTTTGTCTAGTATATCCAATGTCTATGCTTCTCCAGAGGTAGTTTCTATTAATTTGTTATTGTCCTGGGAATGAACTATACTTTTTGTTTCTTTGTGTGCCTTATACTTTTTGTTAATACTTCAAAAATATTACAATATGGTAACTAGAGAAATCAGATTCTACTTCCTTCTCATGATTTGTCGTTGCTTCTTGTCAGTTGCGGTTATTATTTTGGGTGGTATTTTTAGTGACTTTCTAGGCTATTTTTGCAAAGATTGCATTATTTTTCATGTACGGTTATTGAGGCCTCTCTGTTCTATTTGTGGCAATATTTTTTACAAAGTTCTCTAATATATATGTGATCTTGTTGTAAAAATGTCTGTCTTCTCTTACGGACTTTAATTTCATGAAGTGGGACTGTAATTTAAATGGTCACTCATTTCCCAGTAGTTTCAACCATACTTAGAAAATAATAAGTGTTCAATAAATGTTCGTTAATCAAGTTCACTCTATATAGAGTGGATAAATTAAGACCCCGAAAATTTGATATGACTTGCAGTGGCTCACTCATCTACTCAGCAGGGAAATCTAGCTGAAGCCCCAGAACTTCCAGGAAAAATATTCTGTAGTTTATTTACTTCTTTGAATTTTAATCTCACCTTGCTACCAAGACTTCCCCTTGAGCACACAGACCATGTTGAACTTCCAGAAATTGTGTTATTTCCTTCATGTGTCCAACCTCAATCCCTGTGGTATGCTCACAGATAGTCTCAAAGGAGGTCTTTAAAAAATATACGTGGACTACTTTCTTTTAGCAACTGTATTGTTAAAAAATGCTTTGTGAAAAAATACTTTATGGTCAGTCCCAACTGCTATACAGCAAATTAGCCACCCATCGTGTTTTCTTGCCCCAAATGCTCAAGATTCCTACAAAGTTCAGGGCTAGGTAGAGATTACAAGGTAGTCATTTCTGTCTGCTGCTTTGCTAGTTCACCCAAAGGAATATCTATGCCTTTTATTGCCCACTTTAGATAGCTTTCAGCTTTTGAAAATTCAGTAAGATAAAACTTCCAGTAAATATCACCATGTAACACTATATATCACCTTAAGGGGAAGAAAAGTATAAATGTGAAACTACATGAACCTAAGGAACAAAGTGAGTCACATAGATCGGCTAAATTTGATATGCTAAAGAGGAACATCATTCTTTTTAATTGTACATAACACTTGGATAAAATTATTATTCTAAAAGGCTAATCCTTAATCAGTGGCCTCAGGCTTTGCTGTAATCCTCTATAGGAGCAATTTTCACTGACAGTGGGCAGTAGTTCAGTCACCAGTAGGCAAAAGCATTACACCGATAAACATAAATCCTTCAACCAGGGGCACAATAAATAGCTTTAACAGATATGTAATTTAAAAAAACAGATATGTAATTAGTACACTGCTCAACAAGTGCTCTGAGCTCCCCAAGCTGGGATTTAAACTCAAACATGCACCAGAGAGTGAACAGCACAAATGGAAGAGAGAACAACTGTGAAACCATGCAGGCTCTCCAAAATTCAACAACGGGCTTAGTACACAGTAATCATGTAACTGGCCAAAAAGAGTTCACCATGCCCACTGCCAGACAGAGCCAATTCATCAAGACAGGGGAACTGCAATAGAAAAAGACTATTATGTATAATAGAAAAAGCTGGCTATGCAGGAGACCGAAGTTTTATTATTACTCAGATCAGTCTCTCCAGGCATTTGGGAAGCAGAGTTGCTTTTTGTTCGTTTGTTTCTTGGTGTTTTGTTTTGCTTTGGTTTGCTTTCTCTTGTGCAGTGGCATGATCTTGGCTCACTGCAACCTCTGCCTCCCTGGTGCGAGTAATTCTCTGCCTCAACCTCCTGAGTATATGGAATTACAGGCACCCACCACCATGCCTGGCTATTTTTGCTGTTGTTGTTGTATTTTTAGTAGAGACGGGGTTTCACTATTTTGACCAGGCTGGTCTTAAACTCCTGACCTCGTGATCCACCTGCCTCACCCTCCCAAAGTTCTGGGATTACAGGCATGAGCCACTGCACCTGGCTGGGAGCAGAGTTTTTAAGGACAAGTTGGTGGGTGGTGGGAAGCCAGTGAGCCAGGAGTGCTGATTGGTCAGGGATGAAATCATAGGGAGTTGAAGCTATCTTCTTGTACCGAGTCAGTTCCTAGGTGGGGCCACAAGATCAGATGAGCCAGTTTATTAATCTGGGTGGTGCCAGCTGATCCCTCAAGTGCAGGGTCTGCAAAATATTTCAACCACTGATCTTTGGAGCAGTTTAGGGAGGGTCAGAATCTTGCAGTCTCCAGCTGCATGACTCCTAAACCATAATATCTAATCTTGTGGCTAACATTAGTCGTACAAAGGCAGTCTAGTCCCAGGCAAGAGGGAGGTCTGATTTGGGAAAGGGCTTTTAACATCTTTGTTTTAAACTATAAACTGAGTTTCTCCCAAAGTTAGTTCAGCCTATGCCCAGGAAGGAACAAAGAAAGCTTGGAGGTTAGAAGCAAGACAGAGTCAATTAAGTTAGATTTCTTTTACTGTCTCAGTCATAATTTTGCAAAGGTGGTTTCAATCATATCAATATGTCCAGGTCAAGCACTAGTACTTCTTTTTCTTTGGAAGTCTGCTTAGGTCCAGCCAACAATTTTACATACTTGTTTAAAAAGGAAACTTCTAATACAGGGGATGAGGAGATAGTATAGAAACAAAGAATAAATATTCTTATGGCCAGCATTCTATGTTCTGTTTTCAAGGATGTTAGATGTCAAATTTAATTTTTCCTTCTGATAATTGTTTTTCAGCCATAGAGTTTCAAAAATATGGTGTATCTAATTCAAAACCTTTAAAATTTATGTTATAAAATATATTACAGTATTCTAATAAATCAGAACTTGGTAGTAACAAATTATCAGAATGCACCAGGTATTAAAAAGATAAATGCAAATTTACTAGTTAAGAGAGAAGATATTTTCAGATTATACAGTCAAATCACTAACTAATGCACAAATTTGTAAACTCGACAATGATTTACACCAGGGCTCTTGATTAGAGTGCATAAATCCAGCAGCAGAGTTTTCATCTATCATCTGAGACTTTTGGTACCTTGTTTATAAATCAAGAAGTTACCAAAGAGTCAGGGGTCTGTAAATCCAGATACTATATTACAACTTTGTAGCTTTTGATTGACATAGGTAGCTTTAAGAATTAAATACAACAAAATAGAAAAATAAATTGCATTTAAAATTAAGTGAAGGTTAGTATTTATAAATCATAATTATAAATAAAATGACTATATGTCTGTATCACAACCAATACCATCTGAACCAACTCCAAAACTATGCATTTCATAAGATAATAGCAGGGATGTGTCATGCAGAACGTCAACACTTAGCAACTTCCATTCAGGGATTAACTGATTCTATTAACTTTAATAGGGAACTTTAAAAAAATACAGTATCTACATTACAGTATTTTGGTTTTACCATAAAAGGACCAAATAATGGTTACATTGGCAAGTCATAACTTGAGAAGACTGCATCTAGCTATAGACATGAAGTTCAAATGTCTTCCTTTTCTCTTAAAATACACTAAATATATTTTAGAAGACCCCAATATAAGGACAATTCTCCCTCTTTTTTCTTTGCCTCCTGACTTCTCACAGTGGAATCCAAGGTGAGCAGGTGACATTTCAGGGGCAGGTTGCTCAGGTCTCACGTGTCCATTTCACACAAGCCACAGGTTGCAACTCTGAAGGAGGTGAGCTTGAGACTCTCACATGACTTCCTCTTTGTTAATTTTCAAATCCCTCCTGAGTGGAGAGGGGAGACTCTCATCACAAAAGAACACAAGAGAAACAGAATCAAAGCAAATGAAAAAGAGGAAGAAATCCCTACAGGTGACTGATTCAGAGACAGGGTTAAATACAGCTTGTTTGCCTTTTCCTGCCTCTGCTTCAGAAGGACACCCCTGCTAGACTATCTCCCTGTGAGCTATATCACTGTGCAAGAGAAGGGCCCAAGTGAGGTTCTAGGGAGTCTCATTCCATCAAGGATCCCCTCTGTCCCTTCTCTAAATCCCACCCAACCCTTGAGGGTCAGGTCCTTTATTCTCCTGGCTACTCTGAGCCTGAGTGAAAGATTCTGCCTCTCATTCCAACAGCAGTGACCCTGCCTTGTGTCCTCTTGTCTCTAGACAGTATGAATGCCTCACAAATCAATAAACCACTTATGCATGAGATCTGAACGGATATGAGATTGTGTAACATGGTATTTTGCTTCATAAGCATTTGATTACGTTTTATCTATTATTTGGAATAAGATAGGACTCATTAGTCAGGACACACACACACATACACACAAACTCCCCAATAAATACAAATATATTGATTCTTACAAAGATCAAAATCAGCAATATTTATTCTTCATGCTTTCTCTTGAAATACTAGTTGTAAACTTCCAACCACTTAAATGTTTCCCCATTATAAGCTCATCAACCCTTAACACGTGTTACTCAAGTTATAATTTTTGCTAATATCACCTATTTTAAAAGGACTACAAATGCCACATTACTGATAGAACTTTATTCTCCCCCTAAATTATGGCACTAGTTTATAAATCTGAGTTTATAAAGTTCAACCAGTCACCAAATAAAGTGCGATGTCTGTCAGCTATTGTAGAGAAACTGGCTGTTATGTGAAATGGGTTGCTCCATCAGCAGATTTCCAGGGACCATTTGCAAATAGAGGTGGAAATATAGGCTGTTTAAAGAAATAAACAATCAAACAGTAGCTACAGCCTGTCACTTGAAAAAGAACAACCAAATCATGACTTGGGGACTGTGAGGGTTGTGTTCCATCTTCCCCAGTTCTGCCAACAACTTTTCTCTGCTCTTCTCTGTGCCCCAAAAGGCTGAGTCCTGCATTGTGCATCAGGGGCTCCTCTGCCCTCTGGCTCCTGTTGGGTTTGGCTAATGGGAGACACCAGTGACAGCATGGAGGGCAGGAGGAGAGTGAGGACATGGTATTTATTCCTTGAACCTCTTTCAGACTTGGGCAGTTGTGGCAGTCACTGTGCCCCTCCATGGCTATTGCTCTTACCAGTGACTTCTCTAGCAAGGCTCCCCCTCCCAACTGGCTGCCAAAATGCCTCTCTCCTTCAGCTGCGGAAAAGTTATCTGTTGTTGCAAGTCCCTGAAGACCCAATTATAATCCGAAAAGGCACAATCTTGAGTGCCATAATCCCAAATATTTAAATCCCAAAAGATCAAAATCTTGAAAATATAATTATGAAAGGAATATTTTTTTAAATTCTTTAAAATATACCTATTTACATTTTTAAAGGGGGATTTAAGAAATTTATAACACAGGACAGAACATGTCATAGGACAGGTTATATAATAAAAGAGACAATAGTAACATATGTATTTTCGTAAGCATAAACACTCAGGTATATTAACAGTCACATAGGTATACCAGCTATGAGCAAATGAACCATATTCATAAAGTAATATGTCAAAAAGAGAAATTTATATCACTATGGTTTGTAATTGTGTATACCCAGCTTTATAACTGCAATCACTTGAAATACAACAGACAACCTGTCTTTTGACAAGACTGATTAAAAAAAAAACTGCATGCAACAATCCTGCATGTTCTTTACATGTACCCCAGAACCTAAAATGCAATATATATATGTAAAATGTATAATATATATATATAAACCAAAAACAAAAACTGCAGTGAATCATCACCGCATCAACCCTGAGTCGATCACCCGAACAACCAAGAACTTGAGAAATTCATCTCTCACAAATGCAGATGTATAAAATATATCTCCTCACTTATTAAGGTTTTCTTTGTTTGTTTGTTTTGAAATGGAGTTTCACTCTTGTTGCCTGGGCTGAAGTTCAATGGCATGATCTTGACTCACTGCAACCTCCATCTCCTGGGTTCAAGCAATTTTCCTGCCTAAGTCCCCTAGTAGCTAGAACTACAGGCACATGCCACCATACCTGGCTAGTTTTTTGTATTTTTACTAAAGACGGCATTTCACCAAACATGGTGCATAGTAACAGGCCAACAGGCCAGGCTGGTCTTGAACTCCTGATCTCAGGTGATCTACCCACCTTGGCCTCCCAAAGTCCTGGGATTACAGGCATAAACCACTGTGCCCAATTGGAAGTTTCTATGTACACACATAATGCTTACATACAAAGTCAATGTTGTAATAATACACTTTCATGGAGAGTCACATTTCAAAAAATGCATAAAACAAAATAGAACTCTCTATAAGTCTTTACACAATGCATACCTGCAGTGTTTAAAATGATGCAAAGATAAAAAAAATACACAGCATAAAGAATTGTAAAAAAAAATGCTGACAATTCAAAATCGTGAATAAAACTTTATAAAACAACCAAACAAGTAAAAAAAAAGACAAGATATGAAAAAGTGTACTACAGGCATAAATTATAGACAGTTATACAAATACATTCCAGAGGTTCTGGCCAGTTTTCATGATCATTAACTATATTTTAAGGTATGACATCATGTTACTTGAGGTCAGCAGTTGGAGACTAGCCTGGTCAACATGGCAAAACTTGTCTCTACTAAAAATACAAAAATTAGCCAGGCGTGGTGGCACACACCTGTAATCCCGGCTACTCAGGAGGCTGAGGCACTAGAATCACTTTAACCCAGGAGACTGAGGTTGCAGTGAGCCGAGATCATGCCACTGCACTCCAGCCTGGGCTACAGAGTAAGACTGTCTCAAAAACAGAAAGAAAAAAAGGGGAAGGAAGTGGAAGAAGGGAGAAAGAAAGAGAAAAAGAGAAAGAAGGAAATCCATTCCTCAGACATGCATATGCAGACTACAAATTGGGCAGAAACAATGCTGGTAACCAAATGGCAACACTGTTGTGTATCTTATCTTACTATGCACTTAATTGTTTTGAACTAGTCAGTAACTTTGCTGACTTCTTCAGGCAATTGCATGGGCTTTAGTTCATTAAAAGTGGAATGCCATCAAGTGGAAGGAATGCCAGTGCAGATAAATGACACATTTTAAAACTGAAGTTTTCTTCATTGCCTTACCTCATGGCCAATTGATTCATCTTAATTTTCTGTCAAATACATTGAGGTGAATGAAAAAAAAACAAACTATTGGAAACACCTTGAAATTAATTTTTAGAAACCGTAATTACACCTCATTCCAAATCTGTCATTATGATTTCAGGATTCATCTGAAATTTATTTTCTTCAGCCTAAAGACAGTAAGAGAAGGCCAACGTGTGTGGATCACTTGAGGTCAGGAGTGTGAGACCAGCCTGGCCAACATGATGCAACCAATTTGTGATTGTAATTTTTCAGGATTTTAGATGTAAGGAATTGTAGACTTTAGGAATTTAGACTTTGAGGATACCGATCTTTCAGGATTTTAACATTTTGGATTATGGGATCTGGGATTGTGTTTTTTGGGATTATAATCCAAACCCAAAGGATCATCTTGTCATCTACCTTCCCTGTCATTTAACAGATGATGTTAGTCAGACGTCAAACTATTTCAAAATTAGGGTTAGAATTTAAGTCTCTAGACTCCAAATTTAGGTACTGCCCCATCCTACCCCCTCTGCCTTCTTGTTGAGCCATTCGAAAAGAGGCCCTGGGAGTGGTGATCATGGTAGTAAAAGATAAAGTCATGGCACGTCCATAAGGAGTAAGGGTAAAAGGGCATGACAAGGCATAGTCTAAACACCTGAATTGGTATTGACAGCCGTATCTGGGGCTACACCCCTGGGATGTAGAGAGAAGCTATCTTCCTACAGAGAATACATAGGCAGAGTTTAAGCTTCCTCTCTCTAGATTAAACTCAAATTCTAACTTTTATTGGAAGCCCTTTGGAACTGAATCTACCAAACAAAATCATATTCCCATAGAATTTATTGCTTGAAACGTTGTAAAGATCAAGGGAGATAATGCATATTGAAATGGTTTGTAGAGGGTGACATATTATAGTATTATTGAGAATCCTCAGTTAAATATGAGAATTCTTTCCTCCTAGACATGTCTGTTTTGACATGAAAAGAAACATGAAAAAGATGCTACCACCTTAACTTGTGGTTAATATTTCTGAACTTTATCACAGGATTCAAATTGAAGGGGCTCTATGAAGAAAGAGTAAATCAACTTAAATTGGCATCCGAATTTTGGCTTCAGTGTCTATTTTCTTTATAGTTTATACCTCATGATCATAGGCTATAGTAGTCAAATTTCCTTTATATAACAAACTAAGGATAAGGTGATTTCAATCGATTCTGAAAGGGTCCATCTAGCAAAAAGAGACAGTCTTTCCGGTTGTTGAATTCCCAGAACCTAACTAGAACCTCTAAGTTGTCAAATGTTGGGGTGATTTCATCATTTTGCAGTAGATTTTTGACAACTGTCCAGTGAAAAAGCTCTAAAAAATGAAGATTTACTGAGTAATATTTTTCAGAGGAATCACTTGACTCATAAATGGTAGTCAGCATTGAGAAAGAATAAAAACAGGAGATGTTTTCTGGATCTATACTGTAAAAGTAACACAGAAGCACTTTGAAACTCATCTTCACAAGGAGCATGCAACTTCCAAATCCTAATACAAATGCCAGGATCACTCAGTTCAATAAAACTCACCAGCAGTCAGGCATGCACTTTTCCATCTCAACTGACAGTACCGAAACAACTTAGAGAAACTGCCTGAACAGTGAAGAATGAAGCCCCTGGTTCACTGAAGTTCAATCCCTCCTTTAGAATCTCACGAAGACATATGGGCTTTAGAAGCAGCCAAATTGTTATGCCCAACTGTCCCTGAGGAAATTCTACCAGTCTGTATTCATTAAGCAGTGAGTGGATGTGGAATCATCTGCAAGGTGCTCTCAGGGAACAGATTCCTTATATAAAATCAAAGTTCTTTCTTTCATGAATCTGCCACTACCCACAGAAACACCCAGTGCCATTCTTCAGAGAGATCTCCCTTAGATAGTTTACAGAGAAAATACAGTATATCCACTTATACTCAGCTACTACAAGCAACTGAAAAACAAACACACTAAGACCCATGTGGACAAATCTGTTTGTACATATATAAATCTGAACCAATATCATTGTGTTTGAAAGAAAGCTGACAGAAATGTCAAGGTACTTCTCACTTAGCACAGAAAAACATAAAGCACAATTTACTTTCTTTATAAGACCACAAAACTGCAACACTGATTCTAACTTGAATAAGGAAGGGAACAGTTTAGTTCAAGATGAACTTGTAGAGAAATCAGTTTTCATTTAACCTGTGGAGCTGTTATGTTCAAAGGCTGCATTAGAGCTCCCTGAGTTAGGCAGTAGGCACCAGTCATTGGAATATAGGCCTTAGTTATAAGTTTAGAAAATATTTGCCTTTGGAGCAACAAACATCAAGTGAGTTTTACAGGCCATTAGAGAAAGCCTATCAGAGACCATTTGGCAATTTGGCCACTGACCATATATGGTAATCCTTGGTCATTTTTAGAAAGACTAAGTCAGGAACTCAGGAACAGCCCACCACTCTGCCTAATTCTTCTTTCCAGGAGATTTACACCATCATAATGTCTCTGATCTCAGAGACCCAAGTAAAAATCAAGAAGAATGTTGTTAAATCTCAAGAAGCAATTCATAAAGAGCTTACTCTACGGACTTTCGAGCCAGAAAATGCTGTTGTCTATAGCCCTGCTGTGCCACATTTACTTTTTTCATTGGCAACAAAGCTGTGAAAGGGCTGTGTGGACATTGGCTGCATCTTTTCTCAGCCTGCCTTGTGGGTGAGATTCCCTGTATATATGTCTGTTATTGCACTTGGAAAGTGGCACCATGACTGTTTATAAAGACTGAAGCTAAAGCTGGATAAAGTCCTAGAAGATTGTGTTAGGCATTCCCCCTTAGTTGTTGGATGGATCATTTGTTGGTGAGGGAGTGTGTGTAGGTTAACAACTAAAAAGGTCTGGGAGCTCAGGGAAATGGCTGATAATCAACTTGTACTCCAACACCTAGATATATTCATACAGTTTGCCTATCTCTTATGTATTTGAAATCCAGCATTCTAGAGGGACAACTTTGATAACAACACTTAGCTGTGCCCATCAATAAAGTTTTGGTCCAGGTGAAGAGCACATACACTAACTAGAATACAGAGGACCTGCCCAGCAACTTGCAGACTGTGTTTAGCACTCTCTTTATTCTCTCAGAGCCTTGGCTCTTAGTGACATAGGGATGATGATACCTACCTTTCAAGGGTGTGATGAGAATCAAACAGGACAATGCCATTTAATTGGATGAAACAGAATAATGCTCAGCATTGTGGTTACAATGTAGAAGTTTTGCCATAATTGCTGGAATATAATGATACACTAGGGAATATGATGATACACTAGAGAGTATAATGGTACACTAAGCAAGATCTCATCCAATTTCGTCATTCTACAAATAAGAACCTTTGAATGCAGGGATGTTTATAATTTCCAGTGGTTGCCCAACAGATTAATCAAAAATTAAGAGGAAAGCAGGTTTCCTGTCTGTCAGTGGAACATCCTTAACCCTACATTATACTATATCACTTTAATCCTTTTACAAAGAATTTACCATAATTTGTCCCTGTAGCACATTAACAAGTTCTGCACTCATGTTAATAACTTTTTTTTTTTTTGCTATAGAACACATAGAAGTGAACAGGGAAAAAGTAAACAAAATAAAGTTTTATGTATAAAGGATAAGACTTATAGGGATGTGCTTAATGAAAGGACTTGGGCTATGAGATGTGAAATTCCAATTAAAATAGTACACTCTTAAATACAGGCTATAACCCATCCTTTCAAGAATGTTCTATCAAAATGGTTATTTTCTATTTCTTGTCCTACTAAATATTTCCCAATTAGTTTTGACTATCTTGAGTCTCCAAAAGCTCTGGTAAGGGAATATATTGACAGAACACATACGATCTTCCCTGGAAATTGCTGCCACTAAGTAGTCTGTGAATCTGCATTCCTCTATCTGGCAGCTCCATGATGATGTTTGTAAATAGCAACATTAAGTAAATAGCCATAGCATGAAGAGTCCTTTTACCAGATTAGTACCATTCCTGACAGCTGGGGATGGCAAACTCGCATTGAAAGAAAACTCACAAATATGTCACACTACTCCCTGCCTTTCATTTATTTATGCTAAGTCAAAACAATGTCTTTGTCTTTGGAGAACACAAAAGGAAACAAGCATCAGGCCTGGATTTTAGTCCCCTGCCCCACATCTCCTTACCTTCCCATCTATAAGTGTGCAGTTTCATTGATGAAAATTATCTTTGTGTGTGTGTGTGTGTGTGTGTGTGTGAGGAGAGAGAGAGAGAGAGAGAGATTTTTCCCTATGCACAAACTCTCAATAGTTGCTAAGGCAGCAGAACATGTTTTATCTTCCTCGAAACAGAAAAATTAGTTACATTCTGTCAGAAAATAACTGTTTATCAGGGAATTCTTCCAGGAGCACTAACCTTTGTTTAATATGTTGTTGATTTTCTAAACTTTTAAGTATGGCTTATAGTAGTGAAAACCTAGATGATACCACTCATTACATCAGCTACTATCTAGTTTATTAGAACATTAACATTTACTACTGGCAGTTAACTGACAAATTGCATGTGTATGTGGTTTATAATGAGAAATTTGAAAGTGAAGGTTAGTTAGGTATTTTTCAATGACATGAGGGAATGCTATAGTGAAGGCTAGACTCTTCTTGTCCTTCCCTTTTCTTCTTAGAAGAAATGGACCAGTACTATGCAAGTATGAAGCCCCTCCTCTCTGCGCTTTGTGAACTAATCTACAGTTAGCCATTAGAAAGCATGTGCATAGTTAATTAAACATTACTTATAATGAAAGATGTGTATGTGTATGTGCAGATGGAGAACTTGTGAATAGAATAAAGCAAAGTGTTCTCAACAATGTGAAAACATTGTGTTGCTTCATCGTTGGTGCAAGGTAAGATTCATGTTTATTCCTTCACAGGGAGTATATTAGTGTGGTAGGGCTGCCAAAACAAAAATGCCACAGACTGGATAATTTAAATAACAGAAATATATTTTCTTACAATTCTGGGGCTAGAAATCCAAGGTCGAGGTGTCAGTAGGTTTTGTGTCTGGTGAGGCCCTTTCTCCTAGCTTGTAAACTGCCATCTTTTCACTATGTTCTTACATGGCCTTAGATCTTGCAAATCTTTGGCCTTTGTTTTACTTTTGAAATTTTTTGTTTTATTAAATTATTGTACATACATTTGAGATGTGCTGATATAATATGCACCATTTATATCTTGACCAAGTTATAATTAATAAAATGATCTTTAAGATTGTCGGGTTTTTGAAATATCATAAGAATCTATCAATGTACAGTCATTTATCTAAATAATTTTCTTTGTTCAACACACACTATCTCCAACTACTGACTTCTTATTTCTATCATAGAATTGTTGCCATACAGTACTCAGGAAAACTAAAAATCTATCTTTTTATAAATTGAACATAAAAAAGACTACTGAATGTGGCAAAGCGATACTAATGTATACAGATGTACATATACTTGCTTATGCATCAAAAATTTTTATTGTATATGTCCTTCAAAGGCAAATATTTTAGTAGGGCATCCCATCAACTGACTGGAACTTAAAGTGTTTGATGATGACAGTGCTTTTTGACAAAAATAAGTTGTATATTACTAAAGTTCAGATTAATATTTTACAATGTACTTTACAATTTTTAAAAATATTTTTAGTTCTGGGGTACATGTGCAGAATGTGTGGGTTTGTTACATAGGTATACATGTGCCATGGAGGTTTGCTGCATCCATCACTCTGTCATCTACATTAGTTATTTCTCCTAATGCTATCCTTCCCTATCCCCCCAACTCCTGCTATCCCTCCCCTAGCACTCCACCCCCTGGCAGGCCCCAGTGTGTGATGTTTCCCTCCCTGGGTTCATGGGTTCTCATTGTTTAACAATCATTTATGAGTGAGAACATGTGGTGTTTGGTTTTCTATTCTTGTGTCAGTTTGCTGAGAATGATGGTTTCCAGCTTCATCCATGTCCCTGAAAAGGACATGAATTCATCCTTTTTTATGGCTGCATAGTATTCCATGATGTATATGTGCCACATTTTCTTTATCCAGTCTATGACTGATGGGCATTTGGGTTGGTTCCAAGTCTTTGCTATTGTGAACAGTGCTGTAATAAACATACCTGTGCATGTATCTTTATAATAGGACAGTTTGTAATCCTTTGGGAATATACCCAGTAATGTGATTGCTGGGTCAAATGGTATTTTTATTTCTAGATCCTTGAGGAATCACCACAGTCTTCCACAATGGTTTCATTAATTTACACTCCCACAAACAGTGTAAAAATGTTGCTATTTCTCCACGTCTTCTCCAGCATCTGTTGTCTCCTGATTTTTTAATAATCACCATTCTAACTTGCATGAGATGGTATCTTAATATAGTTTTCATTTGCATTTCTCTAATGACCAGTGATGATGAGCTTTTTTTCATATGTTCGTGGGCTGCATAAATGTCTTCTTTTGAGAAGTATCTGCTCATATCCTTTGCCCACTTTTTGATGGGGTGGTTTTTTTCTTGTAAATTTATTTCAGTTATTTGTAGATTCTGGATATTAGCCCTTTGTCAGATGGGTAGCTTGCAAAAATGTTTTTCCCATTCTGTTGGTTGCCAGCTCACTCTAATGATAGTTTCTTTTGCTGGGCAGAAGCTCTTACATTTAATTAGATCCCATTTGTCTGTTTTGGCTTTTGTTGCCATTGCTTTTGGTGTTTTAGTCATGAAGTCCTTGTCCATGCCTGTGTCCTGAATTCTCTAGGTTTTCTTCTAGGGTTTTTATGGTGTTAGGTCTTATGTTTAAATCTTTAATCCATCTGGAGTTAACTTTTTTATAAGGTGTAAGGAGGCATCCAGTTTCTGCTTTCTCAATATGGCTAGCCAGTTTACCCAACACCATTTATTAAATAGGGAATCCTTTCCTCATTGCTGTTTGTGTCAGATTTGTCCAAGATCAGATGGCTATAGATGTGTGGCATTACTTCTGAGGCCTCTGTTCTCTTCCATTGGTCTATATCTCTGTTTTGGTACCAACCAGTACAATGCTGTTTTGATTAATGTAGCCTTGTAGTATAGTTTGAAGTCAGGTAGCGTGAAGCCTCCAGCTTTGTTATTTTTGTTTTCAACTGTCCTGGCTCTGCTGGCTCTTTTTTGTTTCCATGTGAAATTTGAGGTGTTTTTTTCCAATTCTGTGAGGAAAGTCAATGTTAGCTTGATGGGGATAGCATTGGATCTATAAATTACTTTGGGAAGTGTAGCCATTTTCACAATATTGATTCTTCCTAACCATAAGCATGGAATGTTTTTCCATCTGTTTATGTCCTCTCTTATTTCCTTGCACAGTGATTGGTAGTTCTCCTTGAAGAGATCCTTCACATCCCTTGTTAGTTGTATTCCTAGGTATTTTATTCTCTTTGTAGCAACTGTGAATGGGAGTTCACTCATGATTTGGCTGTTTGTCTGTTATTGGTGTATAGGAATGCTTGTGATTTTTGCGCATTGATTTTGTATACTGAGACTTTGCTGAAGTTGCTTATCAGCTTACGGAGTTTTTGAGCTGAGACGATGGGGCCTTCTAAATATACAATCATGCCATCTGTAATTAGAGACAACATGACTTTCTCTTTTCCTAATTGAATACCCTTTATTTCTTTTTCTTGCCGACTGCCCTGCCCAGAACTTCCAATACTGTGTTGAATAGGAGTGGTGAAAGAGGGCATCCTTGTCTTGTACCAGTTTTCAAAGCGAATGCTTCCAGTTTTGGCCCATTCAGTATGAGATTGGCTATGTATGGGTTTGTCATAAATAGGTCTCATCATTTTGAGATATGTTCCATCTATTCCTAGTTTATTGAAAGTTTTTAGCATAAAGGGCTGTTGAGTTTTTTCAAAGATCTTCTTTGCATCTATTAGGATGATGGTGTGGGTTTTTTGTCTTGGGTTCTGTTTATGTGATGGATCACATTTATTGATTTGCATACGTGGAACCAGCCTTGCATCCCACAGATGAAGCTGACTTGATCATGATGCATAAGCTTTTTGAAATGGTGTTGGATTCAGTTTACCAATATTTCGTTGAGGATATTTGCATCAATTTTCATCATGTATGTTGGCCTGAAATTTTCTTTTTTAGTTCTGTCTCTTCCAGGTTTTGGTTAACAGGACGATGATGGTCTCATAAAATGAGTTAGGGAAGATATCCTCTTTTTCTATTGTTTGGAATAATGTCAGAAGGAATGATATCAGCTTCTCTTTGTATCTCTGGTGGAATTTGGCTGTGAATCCATCTGGTCCTGGACTTTTTCTGTTTGGCAGGCTATTAATTGCTGCCTCAATTTCAGACCTTGTTATTGACCTATTCAAGAATTCAACTTCTTCCTGGTTTAGTCTTGGGATGGTGTAAGGGTCCAGGAATTTATCCATTTCTTCTAGATTTTTCCAGTTTGTTTGCATAGAGGTATTTATAGTATTCTCTGATGGTAGTTTATATTTCTGTGGGATCAGTGGTGATATCACCTTTATCATTTTTTATTCCATCTATTTGATTCTTCTCTCTTTTCTTCTTTATTAGTCAGGCTAGCAGTCTATCTATTTTGTTGATCTTTTCAATAAACCAGCTCCTGAATTCATGGATTTTTCTGAAAAGCTTTTTTGTCTCTGTCTTCTTCAGTTCTGCTCTGATGTTAGTTATTTCTTGTCTTCTGCTAGCTTTTGAGTTGTTTTTTTTTCAGTTTTGTCATATCATTCAGCTCTTTGAAGTGTTTGAAATATTTATTTTAGAAAGTGTTTAGTAACTTTTCTTGTTATTTTACATAGTTTTAATTTTACTAGTATAGTAAATTGTTTTTTTTTTATTTTATGATTCATTGCATTTTTGGCAGTACTATTACTGTTTCTTGTTGTTATTCACTCAAGGTGGTTGGCAAAATATTACAGAACATATTTAGGGAAAGTTATAGATTATAGTCTCAAACCATTTGGAATGCTAAAAGGTTTCATTGGGGCACTCCAAAGGCAACCGGTTGGTCCATTAAGTTAGGGAGAAAATAGGGATGAGGCTTTTCCAATTAAGTCTGTTTACCCCACATCCCTTTTTCTCTACTCTAACTGTTTACTCATGTTAAGGTTGTGCTGGATGTTCCTCTCAGGGGAAATCAATGGGGAATTACCTGTTAATGGTGTTTACTCTGGGCCCAGAACCTAAAGCTTTTATCAGTCATATAACCACTTTTTTAACCATGCTAATTAGCCACAAGTATGTTAACTTAGAACCTCTGTTGTAAAATCTTAAGGGAATAAATGTGTGGACAGACAGAGGGTCTGGGTCGACTGGTTGCATTTTGCCTTCTGAAAGCAGCTAATGGCCATCCCTAGTCCAATTGAAACACTATAATGGTGTGAGAGTGCATTGATTCATCCATCATTGAGTCAGAGTCTGCAGGTCAGGCTTCCACAGATGGTGACCCATGTCTCAATTTCTCTCCCATTTTTATATTTAGCCTGATTCTGAATTATCATTTGTTTTATTATTTTCATATTGTTTTATATTTTGTAGAAATTTTTGTATTCAGTTAATAAATGTTTCTTTTTTTTTTCAGTAAGTAATTCATTTCTGTGTTTTCAAAGTTGATGCATTCCAGTGGTGATTATGGTCATTCTTACTTATTGTCAGATATGGTGGGTATGCTTGTAATGACTCACTACTATGTATAAAATTTGGTAATTTACTGGCAGAAAGTTTCCTCAAATTGATGATAAGTTCTCTTCCCAAGCATATTTTTTTAAGAAAGGGTATTTAGTTTTTTTCTCCATCAGTTGTGATAAGAATACATTTGTCTTAAAAATTGTTTAGTGTAATCCTCTAATGGATACATTTACTTAGTTTGTGTTCCTCAGAGTAAACCTAAGTTGGTTAAGATATTTTTATTTTGATTATTCTTCTGGATTTACTTGCTAATATTATAGAAATTTGCATCAATGTTTGTTAAACTAAACTTTGTGTGCATGTGTGTGTGTTGTTGAATTTTTCTTTACTACTGTCATGAGTTGAATATTGAGTCTTTATTGTCTATCAGTTAATTTACATGAGAATTTTTCCAAATGTAGTTGAAAGATCTTAGGGGGGTCTCAAAAATATTTTCAGTAGATCTCTGAAGTGAAAACATTTTTCTTAATAATACTTAGATGTTATTTGACTTTTCTATTGTGCTGGCATTTGCATTGACCATGCAAATGCGCCAGCAGATAAAACTGCTGAGGCCATAGAATAAATTAAATCTGATAGTCATTATATTATTCATGATCATGCACTCTAAAAAATCAAAACTGTCCTTGATAAAGCAATAAAACTAATTTATTAATTTTTAACCCTCAAATACTTCTCAAGATTAGAAATATTCCATAGATGCTTTAAACTTTTGTTATATATTTTTGGTAATTTATTAATATTTCAATAATTGTAACACTTCTGACTACTCTCATAAGTTAATACTTTAAATTTATAAAATCACCAATATTATGAAGACATTAGAATGTATTAATATCTTAAATATTCTCCATGTTTTAATGTTCTCTTTATCATTCCTAAATGTCCCTTACATGTTTCTTTAGTTTTACATAATAACTATGCCAAAGTTAATTCATCGATCTTTCCAGGGTCCCCAATACCACACACATACATGATGATTAGCCAGAAACGTTTATAGGACTTAAAAGACAGTTTGATTCGCATAAAAGATTTATTACAACAGCAGAACAAGAATACACACCTAGATTAGTAAGGGAAAATATATATCCTATAATGTCTGGAAAATTCCTTACACAAATTTCATCTACCCAATTTAAGAGAAAGCATAATGAGCATGTTCCCTTCTCCATTAGCAAAAAGGTAATATTGTATGTAATGCTTCTGCCCAGGGAAGCCCATTTGAGACTCAGCATTTTTATTTGAGCATGTTCATACTGGCATCCTGATCATGTACTTAAATGATTAGTCATAATAACCAAAATTCTTGATGAGAAATCAGGTGCCCATCATGAATTAAATTGTTCAACATCATAGTCGAGGAAAGCAAATCAACACTATCAACTATGGAACATTTAAAACTTCAAGTTCCCAGACCTGAACTGCAGGCCAACCTTACAAGCATGTCTTTCTAAACATGGCAACTTTGGGGCTGGTAGGTTAACTTTTTTGCACAATATTGGATTAATATTACACAGATTATAATGTTTGCATTTGCTATTATTGATTAAAATTGTTACTTTGTTTATGCTTATATTTTCCTAATGACAGGACTATAATATTCATATTATTATTTTTTAAAATAACTCTTTCATTACTTTCTTGTTAATTTTCTGTCTCATTGACATGTCCATTGTTGAAAGTGGAGAATTAAAATCCTCTCCTATTATTGTATGGCCATCTATGTCTCCCTTCATGTCCATTAATATATTCCTGATATATTTAGGTACTTTAGTATTGGTACATTTATAATTGTTATGTATTCTTGATGAATTGTACCATTAAGTAATGTCTTTTGTTGTCTCTTGTGACTGTTTCCAACTTGAAGTCTATTTATCTGTTGTTACTATAGCTGCCCCTTTTCTTTTTTGGTTACTATTTGCATGAAATATATTCTTCCATTCTTTTACTTTCAGCCTATGTGGATCCTTAAAGCTAAAGCTGATCTCCTGGATGCAGCATATAATTTAATCATTTAAAAAATTCCATTCAGTTACTCTGTGTCTTCTGATTCAATAATCTAATCCATTGATATTCAAAGTAATTATTTATAGGCAAGAATTTACTACTGCCAAATTTTGTAGTTTTTTTTCGTTGTTTTGCAGATCTTTTGTTCTTTGCTTCCTCTCTTGTTGTTTATCCTTGTGACTTGGTGATTTTCTTTTGTGTTAAGTTTTAATTTTTTTCTCATTTGGGCACCTGCCATAGTTTTTTGCTTTGTGGTTATCATAAGGCTAAAAAAAGATATCTTATAGTTACAATAAATTATTTTATACGATAATAACTTAACTTCAGTCACATACAAAAACTCAAGGCTTTACCCTTCCCCCAGTTTAAATGTCTTTAAAAATAAAGCATTTCTTTTCCTTCCCAGATGGATTTTCAGAGACAGTGTGTTTTAGGTTAATATTCAGGTTTATTATATTGTGGGAATACATGTTTATTTTCAGATTTTTAAAATAACTATTTTCAGCATGATCTAATGCATGACTGATTTTTAAAATCACCCATGGCATTTTGAAAATTATGTATATTCTTTTATTCATTATAAAATTCCCTTGCTATTAGATTGTGCTTTTTGGTGACTGTTGTTATACATTATCTGATAATTGATTAGTTGTTTGATAGCCTGAAAGAGGTATATTAAAGGCTTATAGGCTGTGGATATGTACATATTTAATGTACTTTGTTTTATATATATCAGAGACACTTCTTTGATTATATTAAGTTGAATATGTTGTCCATCTTCTTAGTTTTAACACTTTTAGTCATTGCTATTGCTTTTATACAGTTTAATGTTTATAATTTGATTTTCTTTCATAATATGTCACACATACTTGCTTTTTGTAGTATTTGTTTTTTAAAATTATTCATTTCAATGCCAGGGGTCCTTAGAAAATATGTTTGAAAATTGAGAATTTCTAGGCCATTTTTCTTGTAAAAATCTAATCAATTCTTTAACTTGAAGAATCAGGATTAAATTGTCTCAAATTTCCCTGAGGCATTCTATATTAACTTAGATATTTTCATTCCCCAAAACTATTTTAAATGTTTTATAGCAAGAGCTCAAGTTGGAAATGTGTTCTTTAAATTTATTATTCATATTGTTCTCAATTTTGAAAATACATTATTTTAAAATGTTGATTAGAGAATATTTGAAGTGCTCCTCTCCACAATTCAAATAAGAAAAATTGTAATAGAACATCTGCCCACCAACATTCAGGTTATAATGAAGATGGGCATGTAAGGTACTCTTCAGAAGCATTATTCTGTTTTCAATACTCCCTAATGCAATGTTATTTTTACTTAGATTTCTGAGAAGGAAATCTCAGCAGTGGTATACTAAGAAACCAGAGTAAAAAACTTATGTACTACTTAGTATAATTTTGTTTGTTTCCTATTACTGCTGTTAAAAGTTACCACAAACTTAGTGATCTAAAACAATAGAATCTACAAAGAACTAAAACAGATTTACAAGAAAAAAACAAACCCATTCAAAAGTGGGTGAAGGATATAAACAGACGCTTTTCAAATGAAGACATATATGAGGCCAACAAACATATGAAACAATGCTCTTCATCACTTGTCATTAGAGAAATGCAAATCAAAACCACACTGAGATAACATCTCACGCCAGTTAGAATGACAATCATTACAAAATCAGGAGACAGATGCTGGAGAGGATGTGGAGAAATAGGAACACTTTTACACTGTTGGTGGGAATGTAAATTAGTTCAGTCATTGTGGAAGACAGTGTAGCAATTCTTCAAGGATCTAGAAATAGAAATTTCATTTGATCCAGCAATTGCATTACTGGGTATACATCTAAAAAATTATAAATAGCTCTATTATAAAGACGCATGCACACGTATGTTCATTG